>JAPXFY010000994.1:10000-12500 GCA_030674185.1 Monoplex corrugatus
TTGCCTTTTCCTGTTTTAACATTTCCTGTTTTGCCTTTTCCTGTTTTGCCATTTCCTGTTTTTGCCATTTCCTGTTTTGCCTTTTCCCGTTCTGACAAACACTGCTCTTAGTTAGCACATCATAGTTATAATTTTAGCCCTGGACCCTCTTCAGGATAAAACAATATTAACATGGCATGGCCGCTTTTCAAATTGCAAAATTCATCTCACTTCCGCTCTGTCTGTCTGTCTGTCTGTCTGTCTGTCTGTCTGTCTGTCTGTCCTCTCACGCATCCAGACGTAATTGGTCAGTGTCTTCCCACACACCAATTGACACGAACGGAAAACACTCAAGTGGAATTGTGTCTATCAACATTAGCCTCTGTCTCCCTGTCTGTTATATATACACCCATGTGTCCATATAAAAATGATTTGAAAAATAAGGTTTTAAATCGGATAGTGAAGTCTAAAATCAGCATCATTATTATCGTCGTCGTAGCAGTCGTCATTTTTGCACACATACGCACGCGCACGTACGCACAAACACACATACACACACACACAAGCACACACATACACACACGCATTTCACTAAAACACGCACACAAGTGCGCGCGTACACACACACGCACGCGCGCGCACACACGTACATATACAACGCATAATATACACACACACCACCCCACAACACAACACAAAACAACACATGCACACACACGTGCACACTCACATACACACACAAATATACACTCCCAGAGAGAGGGAGAAAGAGAGAGAGAGGGAGAGAGACAGACAGACAGATAGACAGACAGACAGACAGACAGTCAGATAGACAGACAGACAGGCACGCAGACAGACAGGCAAACAAACAGACAGACAGAGACAAAAAGACAGAGACAGAGAGACAGAGACAGAGAGGGAAAGAGAGAGAGACAGACAGACAGAGAGACGGCGAAGAGAGAGAGAGAGAGAGAGAGATTCAGAGAGACAGAGATAGACAGAGAGACAGAGATAGAGAAAGAGAGACAGAGAGGGAAAGAGAGACAGACAGACAGACAGAGAGACGACGAAGAGAGAGAGAGAGAGACATTCAGAGAGACAGAGACAGACAGAGAGACAGAGATAGAGAAAGAGAGACAGACAGAGACAGAGAGAGACAGAGACAGACATACAGATACAGACAGAGAATAGAGACAGACAGACGGCGAAGAGAGAGAAAGACATTCAGAGAGACAGAGACAGACATACAGACAAAGACAGTGACAGAGAAGTACGTAAGTGTTAGTGTATCTATTACCCTGTACTTAAGAAGAAGACTTGTGACGTGACCTGATGTGACAGTGTTGTACCGTGTTTCAGAGAAAAACCTACGTGCTGTGAACGGGGTGATCATCGGAGCGACCTGTGTAGCCGTCATCGTCGTCATCACTGTCGTCATCCTCTTCCTCTACAAGAAACGTCAGAGCTTCAAGGGCATCATCATCCCCAAGACCACTGTGGCCAAGAGCAACAGCTACAAGTCCAGTGTCGGAGGTTCGAATCTTCTTGGCTTTCTTTGCTTTTATATATATTTTTTTTTTTTTTTTTTTTTGTATTTCATTTTTCCCTTACTGGACGAAGCAACAGGGAAATTTTGATATTTTTCTCCTTTTTTGTTTTTGTTGTTGTTTTTTTGGGGTGGTTTTTTTGTGTGGTATTTTTTGGTAGTTGTTTGTTACTTTGTGGTCTTACGTTTAGGCCAGCTGGTCGAAAATGTGTGCTTGTCTTGCCTGGATGTATTAAATACGTTTTCTGATTCTATTTTCATATTTTTTTCTGGTTCCTTTGCAGCGTAAGTTTGTTTCAACAGTATAAGTATAATAGTCTAAGTAGGACCTCATGCCTTTACCAGCTTGGAGTTTGGTGTCTGAAGTTTGTTCAAGAGGGATTCATCGCACCCGTACAATTCCATGTGTGCTCTACCCAAATTTGCCAGCAATTAGCTGGCGGACTCCCCAAACCTGCACAAAGCTATATTCTCTGACAAGGTTTTGAAATGGGGAGGGGGAGAGAGACCTATAAAACACTAAGATGACACCACCAGAATGATGGACACGTTAAGATAGACAGCGAACAGGCCAGTCTTTTTAATGCTGTGGGGTAGGAATTGAACTCGATATATCAAACAGCACGAGAGATTTATAAGCAGGCTTATGAGATTTTACCAACCAACCAATCAGTCCACTCGTACAGAAACGTTTCTATATCTAGCCAATGAGATTTTACTAACCAACCAATCAATACGGGTTGTTACAAAAACATTCCTACAACCTAGCCAAAGAAATGTCCTTTATCAACTAACCAGTACGCTAGTACACCATTTATCGTAAAGCCTTCCAAAAGAGTGATTACCAACTAACCAATCAGTGTCCTCGTTGCAAAAAACGTTTCTACAGCCTAGCCAATGAGATGTGATGTGACATGTTTCAGGCAAGGCGGATTACTCTAACCAGCTGATGGTGTTTTGTGACGAATGGGAGTT
>JAPXFY010000994.1:17500-22500 GCA_030674185.1 Monoplex corrugatus
GTCACTCGTAGGTGAGATTAGGAAAAGACAGGCAACATTTATAGGCCATTTTATGAGGAAGGGGGATTTGGAGCACCTGGTCGCAGTGGGAGAGCTGGAGGGAAGGAGAGCACCAGGTAGACCCAGGGAGAGAATGCTGGACGGACTTGCAGAGTGGCTGGGGATGAGGAAGGTGGGGAGATGCTAGGGGCAACGAGAGATAGAGACAGATGGAAGTCCATGGTCACCAACGCCATGCGGCAGGGCACCTGATGATGATGATGATAGTGAAAAATTATGATATGATACTTTCAATTTCAGTTTCAGTTTCTAAGTATGACATTTCGGAGTTCGGATTGAATTCCATATTATGCACTAACGTCACAGGTGCCATGTGTATTGTGATCATGGCACAAGCCTTAAACTCACTCGCTACGTACGATTATGTCTCTTGCCGTTCCTCTGATACGCACCATTTGTATAGGTCATGAGAAAACTTCTCATACAAACAAATGAAAACAGAGAGTTTTGAAATTTGGCAGGTCATATGTTAAAAGATTGGTGTACAAAATGCTGAAATTTCAACTGTCTAACCCTCATGGTTGCTGAGTAATGGTACAAGTAAAATTAGAGTCAGGTCAATACATCAGTTCCTACAGTCACATTTTGAATGAAATTTCATAAAATCCAACGTGCACACACTCCACGTATACTGAAGGAAGAGATCATGGTGAACAGCGTTGACTTGTTGAGTATTGTTCAGCCATTTGCTTTTCCGTCGTCTGCTTCGCTGTGGAGATAGTGGGTCGTGAACTTTGCACTGACCACTCACCAACTGCGTAGTACAGTGACCTCGTGGCCTGAAATGAGGTTAGGAATGACCAAAGAATCTATTTCTGGCTATTAGTTTTGGTTAACGGAACTACTGAAAGCCCGCGAATTTTCAAAACTCAAGTCGGATTTCTCCGACGCTCGTAGACAAGCGTTGTTGAGACATGATCGGGAAATCCCGACGCTCGTAGACAAGCGTTGTTGAGACATGATCGGGAAATCCCGACGCTCGTAAACCCATGAGATGGCAAAGTCGTGACGTGATAAGATATCAAGATGGACAAACCATTCTAACAATCTCCGTTTTTATACAAAAAAAATATTTCGGAAAATCCCGACCTTGAACTTTTCAAGTACTATGTGACTTTGAAAAATAATTTTCGGTTGACATGAATCTTGACGTGCCTTGAGGACAATGATAAATTGTCGCAAAAGTGAAAAAAAGTTTCCAACATTTTCAACAGTTTTTGAGAAAGCACTTTTCCCTTACCTTGCTGGTTTTAGGCTCTGTCTTTCTATGGTCTATGTCATTTCTGATCGTGGATCTTTTCTTTCCAAACGTATGCTACCACAGTTTCCAAACGTATGCTACCACAGTTTCTCAACAGTGTACAGTAGTAAGAAACTTTGGGGGAGACCCAGACAACAGAAAGTCCTCAGAGGAGAAACCCTCGTCAAGCAAGTGTTTCGGCCCTTACCTTCCTGGGGCCGGGCCATTTTATTGAAATTATGAATTCGTCCTCTGGGAATCGAACTCGCGCATCCAATGCCGTCAAGTAAATGTTTCGGCCCTTACCTTCCTGGGGCCGGGCCATTTTATTGAAATTATGAATTCGTCCTCTGGGAATCGAACTCGCGCATCCTAGGTGGTCAGGTTTTTCGAAGCAAAGTCACCCTTGTGATGGATGCCTAAACTACTTGGCTATCAGTCACCGGCAATATATCGGGCAATTTTAAGCCTTTTAAAGTTCACTTTTGTTCCTCCTGGTCCAGATCCAGCTGGAGCTCTTTACCGCTGCTTCTGCCATTGTCTTTAGGGCTCTGGTCCCTCTCTCTCTGAAATCGAGATCTGCTTCATGAGATTATAGGCTGATGTGCCTGTCAACCCCCTTGCTACAACCTCTATGGAGAGGACTTGGGTTTGAAAACCAGATGTCCTCAAGTTGCTGGCTAGACTGGCACACGTTTTAGTCTTGTAGATATGGGCTTCCTCGATTCTGTTTTTCTTTTACTTTAACCGAAAACTGGTGAATATCCATCCATGGAGAAACTGATGAAAATCTTGTGCAAAGCAAGACAGACAGACAGGCTGATAGACACGCTCAGACATCTGTACGCACGCATTATACACAAATACACGTGTTACATACACACGGCCATGCACACACGTATGCGAGCGCGCACATACATACATACACACACACACACACTTACACACACACACACACACACATACACACACACACACACACACACACACACACATACACACTCATGCACACATACATGCACGAGCATGCAAGCACACATACGAGCCCACGCACTTGGACACGTATACAGACACGCACACGTGCGCGCAATAAATCAGAGACAGACAGACAGACAGAGACAGATAGACAGACAGACAGACAGAGGCAGATAGGCAGAGAGACAGAGACACAGAGACAGACAGAGACACAGAGACAGAGACAGAGACACAGAGACAGAGACAGAGACACAGAGACAGAGACACAGACAGACAGAGACTTAGAAAAACAGGAGAGAGACAGAGACAGACAGACGGACAGACAAAAGAGAGAGAGGGGAACAGAGAGAGAATGTGAGACAGACAGAGAGAGGGAGAGAGAGAGAGCAAAACAGAGAGAAAGACAGAGACACACACACGGACAGACAGACAGAAAGTCAGACAAAGAAACGGAGATAAAAAGAGACAGACAGACAGACAGACAGAGAGAGAGAGAGAGAGCAAAACAGAAACAAAGACAGAGAGACAAACAGGGACAGACAGACAGAAAGTCAGAGAAAGAAAAAGGAGAGACAGACAGACAGAGAAGGAGAGAGAGAGACGGTAGGGTAAATGAGACAAGAGAAGTGTAGTGAAGGGGGGGGGGGGAAGACTGGAGGAGAAAGAGTATTTAATGAGACAACACGCAGTGGTGTGTGGGTGCTTTGTGGTCCTTCTGAGAGAAGGTTCTCACCTGTTGGAATTACATGTATCTATTGCTGACACATTGTCTGGTGCTGTGGTGTACTGCAGTACCGTGTATACCAGGGTGGGTCTCGCTTGTTTGACTTACCAGCCTGCCCGCCTGCCTGACATCTTGTCTTGTCTTGTCTTGTCTTTTCTTGTCTTGTATCGTGTTGTGTTGTGTTTGTTGTATTGTATTGTATTGTATTGTGTTTGTTGTGTTGTGTCGTGTCGTGTCGTGTCGTGTCGTATCGTATCGTATCGTATCGTATCGTATTGTATTGTATTGTATTGTGTCATGCCATATTGTATTGTATTGTATCGTATCGTATCGTATTGTATTGTATTGTATTGTATTGTATTGTGTCATGCCATATTGTATTGTATTGTATCGTATCGTATCGTATCGTATCGTATTGTATTGTATTGTATTGTATTGTATTGTATCGTATCGTATCGTATTGTATTGTATTGTATTGTATTGTATTGTATTGTATTGTATTGTGTCGTGTCGTGTCGAATCGCATCGTATTATGTTGTATTGTATTGTTTCTTCTGTAAGAGTGACCTATATCTATGACTCTTTCACTGTACCGTACTGTTCTGTACTGTATTGTGTTGTGTTGTAGTGTAGTGTAGTGTAGTGTAGTGTAGTGTAGTGTAGTGCAGTGTAGTGTAGTGTAGTGTAGTGTATCGTATCGTATCGTACCGTATTGTATTGTATTGTATTGTATTGTATCGTATCGTATGTATCGTATTGTATTATAGGAATTATCCGTACCCAAGACATACCGTATTGTATTGCATTGTATTGTATTGTGTTGTGTTGTATTGTGTTGTGTTGTATTGTATTGTGTTGTATTGTATTGTATTGTATTGTGTTGTATTGTATTGTATTGTACTGTCCGTACCCAAGACATACCGTATTGTATTGTATTGTAGAGTGTAGTGTAGTGTAGTGTATGTAGTGTAGTGTAGTGTAGTGTAATGTAGTGTAGTGTAGTGTAGTGTAGTGTAGCGTAGCGTAGCGTAGCTTAGCGTAGCGTAGCGTAGTGTAGCGTAGTGTAGTGTAGTGTACATGTAGTGTAGTGTAGCGTAGCGTAGCGTAGTGTAGTGTAGTGTAGTGTAGTGTAGTATTGTGTAGTGTAGTGTAGTGTAGTGTAGTGTGGTGTGGTGTAGTGTGGTGTAGTGTGGTGTGGTGTAGTGTAGTGTAGTGTGGTGTGGTGTAGTGTGGTGTAGTGTGGTGTGGTGTAGTGTAGTGTGGTGTAGTGTAGTGTGGTGTGGTGTGGTGTAGTGTAGTGTAGTGTAGTGTGGTGTGATGTAGCGTAGTGTAGTGTAGTGTGGTGTGGTGTAGTGTGGTGTAGTGTAGTGTAGTGTAGTGTAGTGTGGTGTAAGTGTGGTGTGGTGTAGTGTAGTGTGGTGTAGTGTAGTGTAGTGTAGTGTAGTGTACATGTAGTGTAGTGTAGTGTAGTGTACATGTAGTGTACATGTAGTGTAGTGTAGTGTAGTGTAGTGTAGTGTGGTGTGATGTAGCGTAGTGTAGTGTAGTGTGGTGTGGTGTAGTGTGGTGTAGTGTAGTGTAGTGTAGTGTGGTGTAGTGTGGTGTGGTGTAGTGTAGTGTGGTGTAGTGTAGTGTAGTGTAGTGTAGTGTACATGTAGTGTGGTGTAGTGTAGTGTACATGTAGTGTAGTGTACATGTAGTGTAGTGTAGTGTAGTGTACATGTAGTGTAGTGTAGTGTAGTGTACATGTAGTGTAGTGTAGTGTAGTGTACATGTAGTGTAGTGTAGTGTAGTGTAGTGTAGTGTACATGTAGTGTAGTGTAGTGTAGTGTAGTGTAGTGTAGTGTAGTGTAGTGTACATGTAGTGTAGTGTAGTGTAGTGTAGTGTAGTGTACATGTAGTGTAGTGTAGCGTGGTGTAGCGTAGTGTAGTGTAGTGTAGTGTACATGTAGTGTAGTGTAGTGTAGTGTAGTGTACATGTAGTGTAGTGTAGTGTAGTGT
>JAPXFY010000994.1:32500-37500 GCA_030674185.1 Monoplex corrugatus
AGAGAGTGAGACAGACAGACAGACAGAGGCAGAGAGAGAGTGTGTGTGTTAGAGACAAGGGTGTGTGTGTATGTGAGAGTGAGAGAGAGAGAGTGTGTGTGTGTATGTGTGTGTGTGTGTTTGCATATGAGAGAGAGAGAGTGAGTGAGAGAGAGAGTGAGAGAGAGAGAAAGAGAGTGAGAGAGAGTATGTGTGTGAGGAATAAACAGGCGGACTGACAGACAAAGGAACAGTCCTACCAAACAAATACCCCCCCCCCCCCAAAAAAAAAAAGAAAGAAAAAAGCTATATTTGAGTTTATCCTTTTCTCATACCGGACGGAGCAGCAGGGAAGTTTCAGTATTTTTCTCCTAATTTTTGTATCTGGGTTTTGTTTGTTTGTGATCTTAAGCTTGACAAAGGCCAGTTGTCCGAATATTTGCGCCTGTCTTGTCTTGTTGTATTAAATACGCGTTCTTATTCTTCTTTCGTGTTTTTTTCTGGTTCCTCGTAATGTAGGCCTAGAGAATTGTAGTCTCTACCACCTCACTCTCTTATCACCTCAAAGTTATGGGACACAGTTTATTAGTTCCCTTTTTAATGTTGCAGAAGGGGCCCCTACATCCTACAGAGAAGACCTGGTGGCCGAGATCAACCTGATGAAGCGCCTGGGTTCACATCCCAACATCGTGTGTCTGGTGGGGGCCTGCACTGTCAGTGAGCCCATTGCCCTCATCATGGAGTATGTACCCTACGGAAACCTCCAGAACTTCCTCAAGTAAGACATTCGGTGTTCTGTTTTGGTTTTGGTTTTGTTTTGTTTGTTTTGTTTTGTTTTGTTTTATTTTTGTTTTGTTTTGCTTTAATTTGGGGTTTTTTTGCTTTTGTTTCGTTTGTTTGTTGTTTGTCTGCTTTTTGTTTGTTTGTTTGTTTGTTTGTGGAGCCACACATAGTCTAGGCTTAAGGCTTGTGCTATGGTCACCATACACATGGCACCTGTGACCCACCCATCAGCATGTGACATGAACACAGCTAACTGCCATCATCACAGAAATCCAATCCAGCCAACCGCTAACAGGCCGTTGGATGGATGTTAAAATCCAGGAGAGTAAACCGCTAACAGGCCGTTGGATGGATGTAAAATCCAGGAGAGTAAACCGCCCAAAACTACAGTACGTTGTCGCTTCTCGTCTCCCGCTGCACGTGCAACAGAGTCGACCTAGTTGAACTGCTGAAGATTCTCAAACAGCCATCTTAGCGTCTCTCTCTCTGTCTCTCTGTCTCCTCTCTGTCCTCCTCTCTGTCTCTGTCTCTCTCTGTCTCTCTCTCTCTCTCTCCCTCTTTCTCTCTCTTCTCTCTCTCTCTCCCCCCCTCTCTCTCTCTCTCTCTCCTCTCTCTTCTGTCTGTCTGTTTGTCTCCCCTCTCTGTCTCTCTCTCTTCGTCTCTGTCTCTCGCTCTTTTCTGTGTCTTTGTCTCTGTCTCTCTCTGTCTCTCTGTCTCTCTGTCTGTCTGTCTCTCTCTCTCTCTCTTTCTATGTCTCTATCTCTCTCTCTCTCTCCCTTCTGTCTCTTTCTGTCTGTTGTCTGTCTGTCTGTCTCTCTCTCTCTCTATCTCTGTCTCTTTATCTGTCTGTCTGTCTGTCTCTCTCCCCTCTCTGTCTCTCTTCTCCGTCTCTGTCTCTCTCTTCTCCGTCTCTGTCTCTCTCTGTGTTTCTGTGTCTTTCTCTCTCTCTCTCTCTCTCTCTCTCTCTCTCTCTCTTTATCTCTCTCTGTTTCTCTCTCTCTTTCTCTGTCTCTATCTGTGTGTCTCTCTCTCTCTTTCTGTCTGTCTGTCTGTCTCTCTCTCTGTCTGTCTGTCTCTCTCTCTCTCTCTCTCTCTCTCTCTCCCTCTCTCTCTCTCTCCCTCTCTCTCTTTCTATCTGTCTGTTTGTCTAACTGTCTGTCTGTCTGTCTGTCTGTCTCTCTCTCTCTCTCTCTCTTTCTTTCTGTCTGTTTGTCTACCTGTCTGCCTGTCTGCCTGTCTGTTTGTCTCTCTCTCTCTCTCTCTCTCTCTCTCTCCGCTCTCTCTCTCTCTCTCTTTCTCTTCTCTTTGTTACTTCTCTCCATCTCTCTCGTTCCTCTCACCTTTACCATCCGCCCACTCGTCCCCGGTAACCCTCACCTACTTATCTGTGCATTATGCACTGCACATAACTGCCGTGCATGTGGTGCACATAACTGCCGTGCATGTGGTGCACATAACTGCCGTGCATGTGGTGCACATAACTGACACTCATGTATCTCTGTTGTGAGCGGAAAGAATGAAAGCTGTAGCAAGATGGTGGAGCAATTCTGACAATCTTTGCATGCACAAAAGAACGTTAAACCACAACACCAACAACGACAACACCGAAGACATTTGTTTCTTGAAGAATCCAGTGAACAATTTTTTTAATGCCGCGTCCCAAAGACACTTCACAGAGTTAAGGGAGGAGGACAAAAGTAGACATTAAACAAAACCTAAAACAAAACCAAATTCTCTTCATTTTTTTTTTTCTTGAAAAATATATATATATACAAAAATTATGCACCACACACAAATACCAAAAACCAAATTCGATGTGAGAAAGAGAAAGAAAGGGACAGAGAGAGAGGAAACAGAGAGCCTCCGCTACAAGCCAAAGAAAATTGTTCAATGTCTGTGACAGATTGCTAGGCCGCAGCAAAAAATATCTACTTCCCAACACATACCCTTTAAATGACCTACCTTCAGTGTTTAATAAGTATTTCCTCGACAAAGTAAAAAACATCAGAAAAGAATTAGATCAGGCCACGTTGTCCCCTTTGGTAAAAAGACCTACCTCCACCACCCCCACTTCAACTTTCTGCATGTTTAACCCTGTTACTGAGTCTGAACTTAAAACTATCATTCTCAAATCAAAACCCACTTCATGTTCCCTCGATCCCATTCCTACCCCTCTGTTTCTCCAGTTTCTTGATGATCTGCTCCCAACTCTCACTGTAATCATCAACTCCTCTCTTTCTTCCGGTATATTTCCATCAAGTCTTAAAATAGCTGTTGTAAAACCTCTCCTCAAGAAACAATCCTTGGACCCAAACAACTTGAAAAATTACAGACCGGTTTCTAACCTATCATTCTTTTCCAAAATTCTTGAAAAAGTCGTTCTCCAACAATTACATATCTTAATGACTACGACCTCTTCTCTCCTTCTCAGTCTGCTTATCGTCCTCATCACAGTACTGAAACTGCGCTCCTCAAAATTTCTAATGGCATCCTTTTAGCTCTTGACTCTGGAAACGTCTCTCTACTAACTTTACTGGACCTCTCAGCTGCTTTTGATACAATAGACCATACCATTTTGCTTAACAGACTCCAATACAGTTACGGCATTTCTCACACCGCTCTTTCCTGGTTCCGTTCATACCTCACAGAAAGAACACAATCAGTCTTTGTCAATAACCTCAACTCTACATCTGAAGAACTATTGTACGGGGTCCCACAGGGATCTGTGTTGGGCCCCGTGCTCTTTGTCCTCTATACACAACCACTTGCCGGCCTGATACAGTCTCACTCTCCTGAACATCAATCATTTGCAGATGACACTCAACTTGAACTCTCTACTCCTCCCGAGAACATAAACCCAGCCATTTCCTCTCTCGAACTTTGTATCACCGACATACGAATCTGGATGCTCGAAAACAAGCTAAAACTAAATGACGAGAAATCTGAAGCTGTCCTCTGTTCTTCCTCTTTTAAGTCTCTGCCGTCTACCACTCCTACATCTCTTACCGTTGGATCAACAGATATTCCCTTTTCCTCTACCGCACGAAATCTTGGCTTCCACTTCAGCAAAGACATGAGTATCTCAACACATGTACAGACAGTCTGCCGCAAAGCATACATTGACCTTAGACGCATTAGTTATATTCGCCACTTACTTTCAGAAGACGCTACCAAAACATTTCTTTCTGCCTTTGTTCTCTCCAAATTAGACTACTGTAACTCCCTCTTTTCTGGCTGTCCTCAAAATCAATTAGACAAACTTCAAAAAGTACAAAACTCTGCCGCTAAACTTGTTTCTCGTTCCCGCAAGCATGATCATGACACACCTATTCTCAAATCCCTTCACTGGTTGCCTGTTCAAGCTCGCATTGACTATAAGCTTGCCTCACTATGCCACTCTTTTTTCTCTGATCTCTCTCCTCGCTACCTGGCTGATCTTCTCTCTGTGTACACTCCTTCTAGAAATCTCCGCTCCGTTGCTGATACCAGATTGCTCCGTGTTCCACGCGTGCGCACAAAAACATTTGGACATCGCTCTTTCTCCTTCGCAGCCCCCACTATCTGGAACTCTCTTCCCTTTGAAATCCGACACCTAAAATCGACTTCTTCTTTCAAAACAGCTCTAAAAACTCACCTCTTTCAAAAATATTATCAGTAAGTCCAACCTCATTTCCCCCCAGTCTAATAGTAGAAAAGGTGTGTTAGTGTGTGTGTATGTTATAGTAGGTAGGTGGGGGGTGGGGGTGGGTGATTATAGAGCCCAATGTGCCTCACAGTACTTTGGGGTATAGCCGTGGGGGTTGTGGGGTGCATTTGGACTTGCGTGAGAATCCGTGTATGATTGTAGCGTATGTAGTATTTTTATGGATTTATTCTATTACTTTGTATTGTGTATTTAGTGTATGTACGTGAGGTCCGAGAGATTGAAATATTGTGAGTGAATGATTGTAAAGCGTCATAAGCTCCGCCGTAGGCAGAGATGTGCGCTTATAAATGGTCTCTTATTATTATTATTATTATTATTATTATTATTATTATTATTATTATTATTATTATTATTATTATTATTATTATTATACAGAGAGAAAGAGAGAGGGGGAGAAAGAGAGTGAGAGGGGGAGAGAGACAGGGAGAGAAAGACAAAGAGAGGGGGAGGGAGGGAGGGAGACAAGGAGAGGAGAGAGAGAGACAGAAAGAGGGAGAGAGAGGGAGGGAGAGAGAGTGAGTGAAGCTGAAAA
>JAPXFY010000995.1:0-37500 GCA_030674185.1 Monoplex corrugatus
TTGTAGTAGTAGTAGTAGTTGTTTTGATAGAAGTGGTAGTGATAGTAGTAGTTGTATTAGAAGTAGTAGTACTAGTTGTGATAGAAGTAGTAACAGTAGTAGTTGTGATAGAAGTAGTAGTAGTAGTAGTTATATAGAAGTATAACAGTATAGTTGTGATAGAAGTAGTAAACAGTAGTATAGTATAGTTGTATAGAAGTAGTAGTAGTTGTGATAGAAGCAGTAACAGTAGTAGTTGTGATAGAAGTAGTAGTAGTAGTTGTGATAGAAGTAGTAACAGTAGTAGTTGTGATAGAAGTAGTAACAGAGTAGTAGTTGTGTGATGGTTGTTTGAAGTTTTTTTAAAGTAGTAACAGTAGTAGTTGTGTATAGAAGTAGTAACAGTAGTTTGTAGAGTAGAAGTAGTAGTAGTAGTGTGATAGATAGATAGTAGTTAGATACAGTAGTAGTTGTGATAGAAGTAGTAGTAGTAGTTGTGATAGAAGTAGTAACAGTAGTAGTTGTGATAGAAGTAGTAGTAGTAGTTGTGATAGAAGTAGTAACAGTAGTAGTTGTGATAGAAGTAGTAACAGTAGTAGTTGTGATAGAAGTAGTAACAGTAGTAGTTGTGATAGAAGTAGTAGTAGTAGTTGTGATAGAAGTAGTAGTAGTAGTTGTGATAGAAGTAGTAACAGTAGTAGTTGTGATAGAAGTAGTAACAGTAGTAGTTGTGATAGAAGTAGTAGTAGTAGTTGTGATAGAAGTGGTAGTAGTAGTAGTAGTTGTGATAGAAGTAGTAACAGTAGTAGTTATGATAGAAGTAGTAGTAGTAGTTGTGATAGAAGTGGTAGTAGTAGTAGTAGTTGTGATAGAAGTAGTAGTAGTAGTTGTGATAGAAGTGGTAGTAGTAGTAGTAGTTGTGATAGAAGTGGTAGTAGTAGTAGTAGTTGTGATAGAAGTGGTAGTAGTAGTAGTAGTAGTAGTTGTGATAGAAGTAGTAACAGTAGTAGTTGTGATAGAAGTAGTAACAGTAGTAGTTGTGATAGAAGTAGTAACAGTAGTAGTTGTGATAGAAGTAGTAGTAGTAGTTATAATAGAAGTAGTAGTAGTAGTTGTGATAGAAGTGGTAGTAGTAGTAGTAGTTGTGATAGAAGTGGTAATAATAGTAGTAGTAGCAATGATAGTAGTAATTATAGTAGTAGTAGCAATGATAGTAGTAGGATTAGTACTACTTGTAGTAGTAATGATAGTATTTAGTACTAGTAATATTAGTAGTATTAGTAATGATAGTAGTAGTAGTTGTGATAGAAGTAGTAGTAATAGTAACAATGATAGTAGTAGGATTAGTACTACTTGTAGTACTAATGATAGTAGTATTTAGTACTAGTAATATTAGTTATAATAGTAATGATAGTAGTAGTAGTAGTAATGACAGTAGTAGTAGTTTTAATGATAGTAGCAGTAATAGTAATGATAGTAGTAGTAATAGTAGTAGTAGTGATGATAGTAGCAGTAATAGTAATGATAGTAGTAGTAATAGTAGTAGTAGTAATGATAGTAGTAGGATCAGTACTGTCAAGCCTACTTGAGATCTATGTTCCCTCACGTACCCTCCGCTGTGCCTCCGATCCTCTGACTTTTCGCTTTCCACGCACTAAGCTCAATACCTATGGTCCACGAGCCTTCTCTGTTTCTGGTCCACTCTCCTGGAACAAACTTCCTCTCTCAGTCCGTCAGCAACCTACTTTTGTCTCCAAGTCCGCTCTCAAAACCCACCTTTTCTCCTCTGCATAAAATCCTAACCTCACTCAACCCCCCCTCCCCCCTCTGCAGCCTGTCTCCGCTCGGAGGGGAATCACATGGTTATAATATATAATTGTATATGCTATGCTCTCTATAATTTTCCATTGCTTTTATTCTTGCTTTTATTGCTTTTATTCTTTCTCCCCATTTATAGCCATGCGCGCGTGTGTGTGTGTGTGTGTGTGTGTGTGTGTGTGTGTGTGTGTGTGTGTGTGTGTGCGTGTGTGTGCGTGCGTGCGTGCGTGCGTGCGTGCGTGTGTGTCTGCTTCAGCGCTTAGATTTGATTTTATCAAGATTTTGCGCTATATAAATTTGGTAATTATTATTATTATTATGTTTGTAGTAATAGTTATAGTAGTATTTAGTAGTAGTAATATTAGTAGCAATAGTAATGAAAGTAGTAGTTGTAGTAGTAGTAATGATAGTAGTAGTAGTACTAGTGATGATAGTATTATTATTATTATTGTTAAGTAGTAGTAGTAGTAATGATAGTAGTGGTAGTAGTGATGATAGTAGTAGTAGTAATGATAATAGTAGTAGTAGTATCATCATTTCAGTTTCCATTTTTAATGTTAACCCGTGGTGCACGTGAGTGAATGTGCACGTGCAAGAACGTGTGTATGGTAAAACGTACTCGCCAGAATTACTGATGTCTTTGCATTTGGCCTTTTACCCAACCACTGACCACAAACTCGGCCCTTTCTGGCAGGTTTCAATAATCAGCTTTGAAGGGCACGACCCGTTTTCTGGTTCACAGTGACCAGCCACGTTGAACGGTCATTTAGCCAGAAGGCCACCAGCATTCAGGCCATGCTCCTCAGGATTCAAGCTACACTGGACAGGGCATATGTTCAGGGTGGAAGACTATCACCTGCCGAAGATAGCACCGTGTTTTCAAGTCTCCTCTGGTAATAGCGACAAAGGGACACCACTGAAGACATACAAACACGCTTTGAGAACTTACTTGTCACCCATCGCCATTCAGTCTATCAGCTGATTGCGAGGTATGGAGATGCAACAGTCCACCAGGTCACTACTTTCTACCTTCTTTGGGGACACCCGAAAATCCAGAACAGAGGAGAAGAGGAACACACAGAAGAATCGAGACCCTCCAGCATCCCAGCCCAGGCCCAACCTTCATCTGCAGTCGCTGTGGAAGGACCTACCTATCTCATGTAGGCCTTGTCACCCACAAACACGTCTGCAATAGACGAGCCCCCCCCCCCCCCTTTCCAAGACCTGGATTTTTTTTCTTAAACATGTTTATTTCTTTACAATGCACAATGTCATTTATCTTATCAAGAAACTCCCGAGGATGCTGGACAGGATCCAGAGCAGCAATGCCTGACCACTGGCCCAACAATCCACTCCCAACACCACACGGTATGGCTCATTTCGGCAACAAACAAAACACAACAACCAAAATACAAAACGAAAACAATAAACAAAAAGAAAAAACAAACATACAACAACAACAAAAAACAAAAAAACAAACAAATAGGTGCGTGTGTGTGGAGGGGGGCGAGCTGTCCATGCCCTACATGACCCATTTCGGACCAATCAGTCATGTTCACAAGCCAAGTGGCAAGGTGGGGAGATTATAAACCCATGGGCACACGACGCATACCAGTCATGGGACTATGGGAATGAACGAGCCCTCAGACGCCTTACTTGGAACCTTCATCTCTCTGTTAGGCAGCCCGCCCAGCCGCCAGCTGGCAATTTTTCTTTACCAGCGCAGAATTTCATTCAGTCCAAGGGAGGAATCAGAATGTGCAAAAGAAGGAATTAAGAAATACAAAAATAAACAGATGAAGTGGGAAAACTGATCATCTATAAAACGTTATTGAAGTCAACATTATACATATAGGTTGTCAGAGTCAGGCGAAACCAAGACATGCTGTAATGTATTGTTTATGGGTGAATCGTTTTCATACATTGACCAACTGTTTAGCTAAACGTGACTGCTGTTTTACAACTGACACATTTTGGCTGAATATGAAGACCACAATTATGCGAAAAATCTCTAATATGCCTGACTTACTTCAATCTCTTTTGTTATACGAGAACTGACTGGTTCCTTTAAGAGGAATGGTTAGTTCTTTTGATAGAGTTGTGGACTCAAGATCTGATATTTTGCGTTCAATCCCAGCCCGCAACATTAAAATCTGGCCTTTTCGCTGTTATCTAATGTCTCTATAATTCTGGTGGTGTCACAGAAGTGTTTCGCAGGTCCCACAAACTCCCTCCTTATTCCCAGTTTCAAGACCTCGGCAACGCATAGAGTTTTGCGCAGGCTCAGGGAATCTGCCAGATAAAATTGCTGACATGGGTGGAGTACATACACAGTTGTCCGAATGCAATGAATCCCTACTGAACAAACTCCAAGCAGTAAATTCTAGCCTTGACCAAGCGTGACAACTACTATAAAAGCGAACAAGTAGCGAAAGCAGCAGCCTGTCAAGGTAGACATGAAGTTGAGACAACTTAACGTTTGGACCATTAATGCGTAATCTTTTACTCACTCACCCTTTTTACCAGCTGCTTGCATTATGAGGCACGAGAGCAAAGCAAGAACTTGCTCTTAAATTGAACTCATGCTATCCACCAGCTGTGTGCTTTAAGCAAGAACTTGCTCCTTAAACTTAATCACCCTATCCACCAGCTGTGTGCTTTAAGCAAGAACTTGCTCCTTAAACTTAATCACCCTATCCACCAGCTGTGTGCATTAAGCAAGAACTTGCTCCTTAAACTTAATCACCCTATCCACCAGCTGTGTGCATTAAGCAAGAACTTGCTCCTTAAACTTAATCACCCTATCCACCAGCTGTGTGCATTAAGCAAGAACTTGCTCCTTAAACTTAATCACCCTATCCACCAGCTGTGTGCATTAAGCAAGAACTTGCTCCTTAAACTTAATCACCCTATCCACCAGCTGTGTGCATTAAGCAAGAACTTGCTCCTTAAACTTAATCACCCTATCCACCAGCTGTGTGCATTAAGCAAGAACTTGCTCCATAAACTTAATCACCCTATCCACCAGCTGTGTGCATTAAGCAAGAACTTGCTCCTTAAACTTAATCACCCTATCCACCAGCTGTGTACATTAAGCAAGAACTTGCTCCATAAACTTAATCACCCTATCCACCAGCTGTGTGCTTTAAGCAAGAACTTGCTCCTTAAACTTAATCACCCTATCCACCAGCTGTGTGCATTAAGCAAGAACTTGCTCCTTAAACTTAATCACCCTATCCACCAGCTGTGTGCATTAAGCAAGAACTTGCTCCTTAAACTTAATCACCCTATCCACCAGCTGTGTACAATAAGCAAGAACTTGCTCCTTAAACTTAATCACCCTATCCACCAGCTGTGTGCTTTAAGCAAGAACTTGCTCCATAAACTTAATCACCCTATCCACCAGCTGTGTACAATAAGCAAGAACTTGCTCCATAAACTTAATCACCCTATCCACCAGCTGTGTACATTAAGCAAGAACTTGCTCCTTAAACTTAATCACCCTATCCACCAGCTGTGTGCTTTAAGCAAGAACTTGCTCCTTAAACTTAATCACCCTATCCACCAGCTGTGTGCTTTAAGCAAGAACTTGCTCCTTAAACTTAATCACCCTATCCACCAGCTGTGTACATTAAGCAAGAACTTGCTCCTTAAACTTAATCACCCTATCCACCAGCTGTGTACATTTTCAGCCATGATAGCAGTGATGCATCCGTGAAGTGATTGAGACCCGAGTGAATGGTACCAGTCTTCCGAATAAGCCCATTGTACACTCAACACGGGCAGGATCCGTTTGGGGCCACAATATCTCCTACTGTTTTGATCATTTAATAATAATGAAAATGATTCCAAGTGCAGAGTGTAAAATTGTCCATGTCAAAAAATGCTCGTCGCATTTTACATTGGAGAAAAAAAAGATAGGAAAGGAGGAGGGTTGCCACGTCAAAAAATGAATGTGGTATAAATGTAGAAAAACAGACCGATACGTCAACACAGCGTAAACATAATAATTATTTTGTTCGTCAAAAACAACACTAGATCATAGCATGAAAAGAAACATACTTATTTTTTGCTTAAAGCCCAGCCGACTGCATAGAGCCATATCAGGGCTATAGCCTTTTGAAACGTACACTTCAACAGGCAAAAAACGAAAAGAAAATTAAGAACACATATCAATGCATTCGTGCACATAATCTAAGGAGATGCCCATGGGGTTGACCACTCCGTCCAGTTTATCACACAGTGGATTTTAAAAAAACAAGCTGAACACAAATTGAAACGTAATTGAGGACACTAAAACAGATATAAACGGGCCTAAATTACGTAAAATTGCTTCTGTATATCTCATTTCCCCAGAGAAAAAAAAAGCACTTAATACATGTAGGCTACCCAATTGTCAATACTAAGAGGAAGTAGTTAATAAGACTTTATTGAACACATACAGGTGAATGGACCAGCAAGGCAGAAAATGATAGGAAGAAATGACAGAAAGTAAAGAACAAGGCAGAATTAAAGGGAGTGACAGAAAAAAAGGAAACTTCTAAGACAAAAATTACCAGAAAGTGGGGATATTATTTAAACTGATAGAGCCCCCGACATCCCCACAAGGGTAAAAGAAATAGGTGGCAGTGATACCAGTCAACAAAAAGATATATGGGGAAGAACCTTTTATAAATCACCCAATAAATATATATTTTACATACACGCGCGCGCGCACACACACACACACACACACATGTAGGCACGCATACACACACACCATATTTATTTCAATCGCACACATTCCCTTTCCCTCCCTCCCTCCCTCTCCATCTCTCTCTCTCTCTGCTCTCTCACACACACACAGACGCGCGCGCACACACACACACACTCACTCACATACACGCACACACACACACTCACACACACACTCTCTGTCTCTCTCTCTCTCTGTCTCTGTCTCTCTCTCTCTCTCTCACGCGTGCGCGCTCGGGCACACACACACACACATACACACCATATCTATTTAAATCACACACATTCTCTCTCTCTCTCTTTCTCTCTCTCTCTCTCTGAGGCGCGCGCGCACACACACACACACACACACACACACACATGCATGCACATACACGCGCGCGCGCGCGCACACATACACACACACACACACACTTCATTACCCTTGTTCTGGGCCATACGAGTCCTAGTGGGAAACATTTAAGCACACATTTTTACAGCAATTCGACAACTTTTTTCCCCCAACTTTTGTAACTTGCAATAAAAACCGTACAAAGCAGCCAAGAAGGAACATGTGCAATACACCATTTACAAAGCACCCACGGCCAGTGACTAGGAATCGTAAAACAAAGGCGACAGTTTATCTTCAGTAAGACACGTCTACTTAAATATCCATTTACAAACACACTGCACTGTCGGGCACAATAGCCTAGTCGGTCTTCCAGTTAGAGAGGGTCTGTGATTGATCTTGCCAGGAAACCTCCCACAGGATGGGTACATGGTAGACATTTTGTGAACGTTTTTCCCATCTCCCAGACCGAACGTAAGAGCAGATCTTCTGTACCTAACCTGTTTCGTGTGTATACACACGCAGACTATCAAATATGCACGTTTTAGATTTTGTAAGTCACGTCAGAGGTATATGGCTTCTGGAAACAGGAAAATATGCAATACACACGCTTGTTTACGACGGACTATGCAGACTGTTCAACATTGTATCACCTGCACAGTGTGAGTAAACGTACATGTATATACCGTAGAAAAATCGGAAAACTACAAGAATAATGATAAATTGATAAATCAAAACAAAAAACAAGCAAAACACTCAAATCCCAAAGCTAATAAATAAATAAATTAATAAATAAAATAAAATAAATAAAACAAAAAACCCGCATTGTGAAGCAAAGGCGAGATTTCATGCTCAGAAAAGTACGTTGTATCTAAGCAGCCACTTTTAAAGCACTCATACATGCAATTAAGTTTGTATCAACTAGCGAAAAGGAGACATGCAATTAAGTTTGTATCAACTAGCGAAAAGGAGAGAATTCATCCACAGTGAGACACATTTTATCTAACTGTCCATTTATTTTCACTTTCTGTTTCTCAAGATAACGTCTCCGTGCTCAGAATGAACTCCATATTCACTGACGCCCACTGATGCCATGTGATGGACAAGATCCAAAATGATCATGGTATAAGCCATAAGCTTGCACACTAAGCCCAATGCGCTGGCAAGGTCTTGAGGTCCTACCCATAGTTTTTTTTTTCGCTCCCTGTCTTTGTATCAGTCTGTCACTGGAACAAAAGAAAAACAAACAAACTGGAGACATACGAAAATGCATCCAGTCTCTTAATATGGACTGACGGCATTAAAGCTCTATACAAACGCAATTATGGGAGTGTCTCCAGGTTAGCTCCCCAGCTCCCAACTGTTTCTTCTTTTGGATTTGTTGTTTTGTTTTTTGTTGTTATTTTTCTTCCGTTTACGTGTTGTCTTCCTCCAAGGTTTCTATACATGTTGTATCTTAGATCAGACAGTTTATTGTGTCCAGTACGACGTCTATTGATTACTGTCTGCTTGTTTTTGTGGGCTACATCAACATACCAACATGCACTTTATTTGGTTGTCGGTCCCCTGGCAGCCATTCTCTTTCTTTATAAACCACACGAAAACGTGAACCGCCGGATATTGTTCTGTGCCGAAATCCGGGATTGAACGAGGGATCTATAGATCTTCAGTCTGACGTTCTCCCCACTGAGCCATTCCGATTGCTACGTCCCCGCCCCCTTCCCCATAATGTACCCACACATATTTCGTTACACATCGAATGACACATCCTTGATGTAGCATTTTGCATCCAGTTATATTAGTACAGCATTTGTGAGAGTTTATAGCGGACAATTCCATATGCGCTCCATCAAAAGCTGCCATCAGTTTCTGACAGACTCTCTGTGTCTGGACATAAACCTTGTACGCTGGCAATATCTTAAAGATTCGTTCTTTCATTCAACGTCTATTCAACGTAAGTAATATCAGACGATAACTGGAGAATCTGGTTCGATCCTGCCTGGGTGCCTCCCGCCTGATGGTTACAGGGTGGGGATTATTCGTACAAAGTTAACTTAACAGCAAACAGTTGAACTGAACTGAATTGTAGCCATTTACAATGTGCGTACATAATTTACGTTTAAGGGAGTAAACCCTGAAAAAAAATCACCCCTACTGCCTTGTAGTTGTGGGAACGACAAAAGCTAACGGAGAGACCGAACACAAACCGATGGAAGGCAACAGTAAACCACTTCATCATCTCTGAAATACATGTTATCTATTCAAAACTGCCCGCGTTCAAGCAAACAGGAACCAGAAAAAACACAACACCACAGGTATCTGTATCTCTCGGGCCTGGTTGACGCCAGGATATATTATGATGTAAGCGTAGTTACGCAGTCCCCGTCCTGGATGGAACTCCATAGTATCACTGTTATCATCCTCGTCGTTACCATTATCACAGCAATGTTAAAAATGTGCCAGCATCTGTGGCCATTGAGTGGCGTAGTAAATGGGACAAAAAATAAAGAGAATGAGCACATTGAAAACTGCCCAAGTGCGATGATCATAAAAAATAACATTGTCTTTGTATACACATGCATTTAATACGCATCGAATCGCAAAAGCGAGATTTCATCCTCAGTTAAACACGTTTTACCCAATACCAATTTATAAGTACACCCATGTATTTAACTAAACATCGTAAAACGAAGACGAGATTTCAGCTTCATGCTCACATGCGCTTAAGTAGGCCTAGAGTCAACGTGTCGAACAGCGAAATGAATATTTCATCATTACCGAAACACGTATTATCCATGTATCCATTTATCAAACACAAAAACATTTAAATACTCTTGGTAAAACGAAGATAAGATGTCATCTTCCTTTAAACACAATCGCTATATTTATGTATAATTATCTCCTTGGCGCGTCACGGCATCTGACAAGCGATGCAGACTGTCTCATTGAGATAAAGAACAAGAAATCAGATCATGTCTAACTCTTACCGACCTACTGAGATAGAACCTCTCTTTCTATGGCACCGCGTGTCTGTACTTTCAGTCCTACCAGGAGATTGAGTTCCGTGTTTTGCAGTGTACAGGATAGACTGCGAAAAGTCTGCGCGGCCATGCGATTGACTGCAAAATATTTGTGAGGATTTTGTTAAACATCTCTGGTACTCTCTGAGTCTACAAGACATCTTTCTGACCGAATCATCAGTTGAGTGAGACGTGGATTTTGCAGAACATCTCTAGTATTCTCTAGAGGAATGTACGACATCTTTACTCTCTGATTTAGTGCATGAGACATATAGACCCACTTTCTGACTGAATCTACAAGACATCTGTTGAGTGATCTAATTGACTGCAAAACATGTGAGGACTTTGCAAAACATCTCTGGTATTCTGTAGTTGAATCTACATCTGTTGGGACGATTTAATTAACTCTGTGAAATGTTTATGGGGATATTCTGTCGATGATCTTCCAAGAATAAATTAATTTACTTAATAAAAGGAGAATGTGTAATCTTTTCATGATGGAGTCTGCAATAAAATAGTGAATTCGTGACATACTTTCGCGGACTGTCAACAATACGTAAGACATCTTCCAGATGTTAGTGGATATCTATCTGAAGTGAATCAGTGAGAAACTATCTTGGTGTGTTTTCTTTACAGGGTGCAGAAAGTTCGGAGTTCGGTTTTTCGATTCCTGGGATTCTTTGATTCTTCTGGGATTGCTGACGATTATCATCTGCTCACGATGGTCTGAACTCTGACTAGTCAGACTAGTCTCATCCGGCGAACAAGTTTTTCTGTGCAGGTAACGATTTCAGTGTGATTTTGTGAGCTTGAGGTTTGTGAGATTGATTTGGGAGAGGGGGGTATGTTTCGACTGTAGCATTGTGAGTTGAAACTTTGTCATCTCCTTTCTTACACACACACACACACACACACACACACACACACACACACACACACACAAGATATTGTTTCATATCGACCTGAAAAGTGCGAGCTCGTGTGTGCATGTGGGTAAGTGCGAGTTTACGTGTGTGTGTCTGGGTTTGTGTCGCTATGTATCCGTCTGTGATAAAAAAAAATGTTTAAAAAGTTTTCTATCCCCTTACGGGTGAATCTTCGGCAAAATTTGGTCAAAGTGCGGACTATTGATTAGTCGAGACTGCATAAACTGGGAATGTAAATCTGTAAGGTCACGGCAACATGGATTTAAAAAAGAAAGTGCCTTAAATCAGCACGTTCTGAGAAAGGTGTGTGAACACCAGTTTTTCAGGAAATTCTGACAGTATAGAGTGTGAGTGAGAGAGAGAGAGAGAGAGTGTGTGTGTTGTCTGTCTCTGTCTCTTGACTGTCTGTCTATCTGTCTCTGTGTGTATGTGTCTCGATGCACGTCAAGTTCTATTTCAAAGGAGGCTTCTTCACGGTCATAGTGACCTTGAGCAGCAGAAAATCTGAACTTCACAGCAAAAGAGATAATTACAATGTCTGATCGTCTAGTGATGTTTCCTTTTACTCAAAAGCGTGCTGAACTCCTCTCTCCATATAACAATTTCTGCTCGATGTTGCAAATATTGTGTATACTTTGAGCATGATGACCATTGAACAAATAGACCATGCCAACACTTCGTGTAGAGAACGAATCGCCCTTAATTTGGAAAGGAAAAAAGCCAGTGTGTAAATCCTGAAGTTTCCGGATATACTTTGCACATATATACACTCCTTTCCTCCCCTCATACACACAGGTTGTCCCCCCCCTCTTTTCCCCTCCCTCCTTAAAGTTAGAAGCTACAGCAACAACAATAGACTGTAATGGCTTCGTCCGCGGATTTATTTTTTTTTTACATTTTTATTGTTTATATCCATTTGGCCTTCAATCGAATTTCCATTTCGCTTGCGGCAGGGGACAGTTTTCATTCAACTTTCATTTCTGTACCGACATTGTTTCCACACTTTGCTACAGAGCGCCCTGGGGACCGATCCCATGTGACATGATTGTTTCCAGCAAACCAAAGAAGATGCACTTTACATGAAGTTTGTTTGTTTGTTCTTCCTGTTTCATCTTCCGCACCAGTCATTGTTTACTACCCCCTTGCTGCTTATTTCGGCTGTCGAACGTAACTCTGAATATACTGAGATCACCACGAAATCGGGGTACTAAGGACCGCGGAATCTGGGACAATTTTCCCACAATATATGAGGATGGTAATATGGAAACTTGTCATCATGAAAAGATATGGAGATGGATTAGGCACACCATCTAAAGAGAACAGCATAACACCAACCGGACTGCCCTTCACTAGACACCAGAAAAAAGACGTAAGAGAGGAAGAACTAAATAAAGACACCTTCATCATCGTGATGTGCCCTGCCACGTGGCGTTGGCGATCATGGCTCTCCATACGAACCTATCTTTTGTCGCTGCAAGTACACCCCCCACTCTCTCTCTGTGTCTTTTATCAACTCCGCATGTTCGTCTAGTATTTTCTCCCTGGGTCTACCTGGTGCTTTTTTTCCTATCCAGCTTTCCTGTTAGAACTAGGTGCTGTAATTTCTCTTGCCTCATAAAATGCCCTATAAATGTTGCTTGTCTTTTCCTAATCTTCTTCATTAATGTTCTTTTTGTGTCTGCCTCCTTCAAGACTGTCTCGATTGTTTTTTTCATGTCCATGGAACTCTTAACTTTCTTAATAGAAGCTACAGTTCAGCTGCCTCAACCTTGTTCTGGCGGCCCTTAAACTCACTTAGGGCATTATACAGCGGTTGGCCTAGAAAGAGAACGTTTGCTATGCCCCACGTACCAGTGGCATAATAGGCAGTAAGTAGGTAAAAAAGATGATGGGACTGGCGATGATAACACTAGTGTATGCTAAGAAGTTCCATTTCATACCGAGACTGCGTGACAGGGCTGTACGCTACGCTTACCTTCATAAAAGATCCTGGTGTCAATCAGGCCCGAGACAGACACCTGTGGTGTTGAGAAAATCCGAGTAACACTCCCAAAGAGCCATCCGCAGTGTGACTGGTATTCACTGTGTGGTCCCGACTTCCCACTTACGTTCAGTTGTGGGTAGGACCAAGATGAAGCTTAAGATGCCATGTCTTGATGGAAGTTTCGAAACTACGAAATGGCCTTCAGTAGTGCGTTATGCTACCTTGACAAGTTCGCCCTGATGAAGGTCTTCGTTTTGGATGGAAGACTGATTCTGAAAGCACATACCGCTCAGAAAGGATTCCTGCGGCCCTGGTTTCCGCTTCTACCAGCCGTAATAAAAGGACCATGTTGACTTCTTACTGTCTGGTGTATGTGATGCAGTAGATGTGTATGCCAGCTAGTGTATGAGGAGGTTTGTGGTGGATAGTCAGAATAATTCATGACGCGACTTGAGTTTTCGTATTGTCTGACGAAGTTTAGTTCAGTCATCTTCATCTTGGGACACAACTTTTAAAATAATTATGATCATTTGTCTAATATGAGCACGCATTGAATTAATATCCTCTGTGTGTTTGTGCATGTATGTATATATGTGAGTGTTTATGAAGTGTGTGTGTGTGTGTGTGTGTGTGTGTGTGTGTGTGTGTGTGTGTGTGTGTGTGTGTGTGCGTACGTGTATGTGTGTATGAAATTTGTTGTTGATGTGTATGTGCATTATGTGTGTGAAACTATAGAGTATGTATGTGTGCGAGCACGCATGCGCATGTGTGTGTGTACCTAGTTTTTATGCTTCTACTGTCAGACGATAAACGGGTTGATAGCGAATGACTTCACACATAATGACTGGGTTATCTTTCCTTCACGATAAACCAGAAGCGCAACACACAGTATTTAAGCAAGAATTGTGATAACACTAGGAGGTTTGTGTTTAGCTAAAAGTGCGCAAGGCTAGTTCGTCACACGATGAAGACAGAAATACTTTGAGAATAGAATACGTTTCTCTTCCCTCCCAGTCCACTTCCATTCAGTGTGTTCTGTTCTATTGCAGCTTGACAGGCCCAGTTGCATAAGAAGTTTCAGTCTCCTAAAATCAATCTATATGTCAAAATTATTTCTATGTTGCATGAAGCCTCACAAAATCATTGAATTTTAACATGGGAGTTGTTTCTAGGAATTTCAGTCAACTGTCGGTAGACACCCTTCCTGAAGCATTCAAGCATACTATGGAAACCAGAGTCAGACTGACCAACGGTACCTTCGTTTCCACCATCACCTATCAGTGCCAGACCTGGAGTCTAAACAAAACCTTGGCAGGTTAACTCACAGATTGTGGGATGAATCGTAACTCCGGCCACCAGCTGACAATTGTAGAAGGGACAGAGTCAGAAACGATGACATTAGACAGAAGGTTGGTGCTGCGCATATCAACCAGTGCACAGAGCACCCTTATGCATAGAGCGGTTTTGTCACGTAGCAGTATAGAGTGAGCCAGCCTGCCCTACTAGTCTAAAACATCGAATACATCAAGAGCAAGATGCGATGGTTTAATGTGGTCTCAGACGCTCTCAGCGCCACCTCCGGGTCTTCTGTCTTGCCGCAGATCGCCAACTTAATCACCCCGCACTACCTTCCTGGTAGAAGCAGACTGGATCAAAGAAGAAACAAGGTGCTTCTAGGAGAACGATTTGTGTTGTACGCCTGGGCCCAGTATCCCATTATTTAGGCTTTAAAACCCCAATCCAAATTGTTTGTCTAGTCCTAACCTCCTGATCTACCGCAGCACTTTACATTACTCACTCGAGTTATTTCCGTCTAATATCACTTACAGTGAAAAGACGTTAAATCAAAGAACGAACGAGCTCGCGTTATTTGACATAATCAGGCTCTGAAACCTAAGGCTGAGGCCTGCCCTAACCCAGTCCGTTCCTGTACAGTGCAGTGAGCATGCTTTTGACATGGACTGTCCGTGCTTTATAAAATAAATTATTCATTATTTTTAATTATCATTAGTAGTAGTAGTATTGTTGTTATTGTTATTGTTGTTATTATCATCACCATCATCAACATTGTCATTAACATTATGATGCCCACCCCCTAACCCATGAATTCATTCTGTTTTCAAAACAAAGACCAGGTTAGGTTCATTAAAGGCAGGACTATCAGAAGATCTATCAGCAGCGATCACTCATCTGAACGGTGTCATGGATCGGCTGATTCTTCAAATACAATATCTCAAGTTCATTCTCAACCTGTAACATTAAAAACTGGCCCGTTCGCTGCCTATCATATGATTTCCATCATACTGCTACACGGTGGTGTCAGCTTAGAGTTTCATGGTCCTTCTTCTCTCCTGCCTATTTCCAGACCTTGCCAGCGCATAGGATTTTGCGCAGGCTCAGGGAGTTTTTCAGATACATGCTGACAAATTTGAGTGGAGCGCGTATGGAATTGTCCGAATGCAATGAATCCTTCTTGAGCAAACGCCCAACTGCACACTAAGAGCAATAAAACTGTTCACAACAACAGTGCAACTTAAGTGTGTGTGTGTGCGCGCGCGCGCGTGCGTGCGTGTGTGTGAGAGAGAGAGAGAGAGAAAGAGAGAGAGAGAGAGAGAGAGCTATCTGACGTGCTGTAAATAGACGCATGTCAAGTTTTCAGATCGATGCTTCTTGCAAGCAATGCTATAAAGGCGAAAATAATCGCACTTCCGTCTCATGGAATATGTAAATTCCGAAATTTTATGGCCAATGTGTTCGGCGTCGTAATACTAATAGCCTGCCCACCTGTTCTGCGTGTGTACCATCCCACTCTGTCTCGGATACATTGAGAATAGTTAGGAACGCATAATTGTGCCCGATGGCGTCAAAAAGATATCTAGATAAGATACGTACTGATTTTGATTATTCTCTGAACTGTCTGCTACAAGGAAATGTAATAAGATAGGCTGGCGGGAAATAGGTCAGACATGATGATTATGTCCCTTCCCTCTTCTCATTGAATATTGTTTTGAAGTTCTTGTCGTTTTCAGTTTGATGTTACTTAAAGAGTATGGACTCATGATCTGATGTCTTGAGTTCAATCCCAGCCTGCAACATTTGAAAACTGACCTGTTCGTTGCTCCTCTTAATGTTCCAGCCATCCCAGTGGTGTCAGCTCACTGTGTCATAGATCCTGGTCAAAACAAAAGAAAAAAAAGAATCTTCCCCTTGGCTGGTTAGAGTAGTTGACAGAGTCACTGACCCAAGATTTAATGTCTTGAGTTCGATCCCAGCCCAGAACACGAAGTTGGCCTGGTGCCCCTATCCACCCTAATGCTTCCGTCATTCTTAGTAGTGTCAGGATTCAGGAGTTTGTCCAAGAGGGATTCATCCCATTCAGATGATTCCATATGCTCTCCACCCAAATTTGCCAGCGATTATTCGCAGACTGCCCGAGCTATGCCACGGCAAGGTCATGAAACAACCTAACAGACACATTCATGGAGCAGATGACAGTAGACTGTGACATTCCAGTCTTTCCATTGAGCCCATAGCACGTTCAGACTCTTAGTAAAAACCGGTTGGCGCAGAAGAATCTCACAGTGATTTTAACAGGTCTGATTTGATTCGAATCCACAACCTTCCAGTCATTAGTCCGTCACGCAGACCACTGCACCACGGCGACTGGTAACCTTCTACGCTGTGAACGTGTCTTGGAGATTTAGGCAATGCCCTGATTTCTATGCTGTAAGGATGATTATGTACCAGACAAGTACTAAAGCAATAACCATTAGTCTGGACCGCACAAGAGTGAGAGCACAGAAATGGCCTTCGCACTCGGTTGGTCTATAAACAACATGAACTGAATTAATGAGACGTGACCGAGCAGAAAGGTACAGCAGGAGGGTAGCTCTGACCATTCATCCATTCACGGCCTCTTGACACGTATACATGTAAGAGAGTAGGAAAGGTGTCATGTTCAGTTTATTATGGATCCCCCCCCCCCCCCCCCCAGCTTATGCACTATCTCAGTAGTGTTGATCCCTCAGTACTCATTCCGGCTCCACAGCACACTACCAAACCCAAGTTCATTCAGTCCAAGTTCGTTCGTTCTTTGATTTAACGTCTTTTCACTATAAGTGATATTAGACGGGGGAGGGGGGAATAAAAAAAATGAACAAAATAAAATGTAGAACGATAGTTGGACGGGTTGGATTTGGGCAGAGGGAAAACAGAGGAAACAGATATTAATAGGTGGGAGAACAGTAAAATGGAACGAGAACTTAACACTAACAATTAACTTCAACAACGTGAAGGGAAATTGTAACACTAAAACACAAACCGAATAAAGTTAAAGTAATGCATTAACAGGACTGTGAACTAATGATTCTGAAATTCTAACTAACAAAGATTGATCTGATGTAATTTTTTTGAAATGATTTTCAGAATACTTTTCTTGGGTAAACATTTTCGGTAAAAAAGAACGTAGCACTTTGCAGTAGAATAAACAGTGAAACAGTGTGAACTGTTCGCCGCAAATACACTTGACATTTATACAATATTTTGTTTTCAATGCGTTTAGCTGAATACGAAAACAAACAGCAACAATCGATCTCAAATGATACATGGAAGAATACTGCAATTTTTTACATACATTTTGAACGGTAAGTTTTATCATTTGTTGTGACACAAACTGTTCATTTGAATGTTCATGAAATCGAGTCCAAGTCTCAGTGCCAGCAAGCCCATGAGAACCACAGATGTCAAACCATCATGGGACCACTCACCAGAGGAGATCCTGCACTGCTGCTGCGTCACTTCGGTGCCTGTTCTCATCGAGCTTACTGAGGACACTGTCTACTAAGCCCTCCACCAATGACTGTTAACGCCCTGTCGGTATACTCAGCCCTATCAATATGGAAGAAGGTGTTTTCCATCCCACACATCCCGACTAACAACTCATCCTCAGGAGCACTTAGCTCTGGCAACTGGGTCTGTTACATGTATCTCATCAGTGGCATCGGTGATCAGCCAGGGGGCATAGCCATGCAAAAATTTATACATTCCATTTTGCATTTTATGTACATTCCTTCCGTTTTAGAAACATCACAAACTTGTTCATATAAAATAAATTCAAAACATTAGATAGAAATAGGACTGTCTACCGAAATGATGAAATGGATTTGAATAATTTGTAGGTGGTCATCATCATGTGCCCTTCTGCATGGCATTGGCGATCATGGCCTTCCATACGAATCTGTTCCTTGTCGCAGGGCACAGCATATTTTCCCCCTTTTAGGATGGAAGTTCGAACTCGCGATACCCCAGTGAACAGACCGTTACGGTGTCCACGTCACCACGTACATTGGAGTGTCATGTATTTTCAGTACAAGTCAATGGTAAGGGGGAGGGGGCCAGAGCTACATTGGCCCATAGGTTGTTGCCTTTGGTATTTTCTTAATTTCTTGTTCCCTGCGCCTCCCCCCCCCCCCCCCATCCAGCACACACCCCTCCCCTCTCCACCCCCCGCCACCACCAGAACCACTTTTTTGATAATAAAAAGCGCTATCAGAACTCGGTGCAGAGCAATATCTGTCGTGGAGGGAGATTAGGTCTGACATAACACTAGCCAAAGGAGACAGTACTAAAATAGGAGTAAGGTCTGTGCCCATTCATGGCCCAGCCAGCTCACGCTCTCGCCTGAAGGCCGAATAGACGCCAAACTGCGTCATAGTATCCTTTAATTTAAGTTGCCTCCCATCCCTCACTGTTCATCCCCTCCCTGCTTCCCCATCGACACACACACACACACACACACACACACACACACACACACACACACACACACACAACACACACACACACACACACAGAGATGCATCATTGAAGGAGACACACACACGCACACTTGCGCGCGCGTACAGATGCACCACTGAAAGTTGGGACTTTACGTAAGGGTTCCCTAGCAACGACATAGTAGCAGTGGGTATTTCAACCTGCTCTGTACTGAAAAAAGGTATCATTGTGACGTTACTAGGGTCACTAGTAGTGATGGTTACACAAGTGGTTTGAAGTAGTGACGTCATACTGACCGGGATTTTTTCCCCCTTCCTCCCCAACTCCTGTCCCATTGCTCTGCTTTAACCCTTTGACTCCCGCGCCCTAGCCACCAGTATCCTGCGTTGCCAACAGTTCTAGCAAAGCAAAAACTTAACCCTTTGATTCCCTCACCCTTTCCACCAGCTTCCTACAGGAAGCTGGAGGAAAGGGTGAGGGAATCAAAGGGTTAAGTTTTTGTAGTTGGTAGATAGGGGCGGGAGTCAAATCAAAGGGTTAACTGAGTAGAAGTAACCGGTTGTGAGGTTATCAGCAGAGATTAGGACGGTTGTCCAATAACCTTGGAGGTCTTAGGGGAGTGAGGTGGTAGAGATGAACTGTTCACTGGTTAGACAACAACACAAGGAGCTACTACTGACTGCAATGTGTTGAGACTAAAGTAAGGGGAGAGAATAGCTGGCAGCTATGAGAGTTGGCAGCTGGCAGGCTGCCCTGTGGAGAGATGAGGGAGCAGAGTAAAACAAAGGACCCAGTGGAGAGATGAGGGAGCAGAGTAAAACAAAGGATCCAGTAGAGAGATGAGGGAGCAGAGTAAAACAAAGGACCCAGTAGAGAGATGAGGGAGCAGAGTAAAACAAAGGACCCAGTGGAGAGATGAGGGAGCAGAGTAAAACAAAGGACCCAGTAGAGAGATGAGGGAGCAGAGTAAAACAAAGGACCCAGTAGAGAGATGAGGGAGCAGAGTAAAACAAAGGACCCAGTGGAGAGATGAGGGAGCAGAGTAAAACAAAGGACCCAGTAGAGAGATGAGGAGCAGATTAAAACAAAGGCCCCAGTGGAGAGATGAGGGAGCAGAGTAAAACAAAGGACCCAGTGGAGAGATGAGGGAGCAGAGTAAAACAAAGGACCCAGTAGAGGGATGAGGGAGCAGAGTAAAACAAAGGACCCAGTGGAGAGATGAGGGAGCAGATTAAAACAAAGGCCCCAGTGGAGAGATGAGGGAGCAGATTAAAACAAAGGCCCCAGTGGAGAGATGAGGGAGCAGAGTAAAACAAAGGACCCAGTGGAGAGATGAGGGAGCAGAGTAAAACAAAGGACCCAGTAGAGAGATGAGGGAGCAGAGTAAAACAAAGGACCCAGTAGAGAGATGAGGGAGCAGAGTAAAACAAAGGACCCAGTGGAGAGATGAGGGAGCAGAGTAAAACAAAGGATCCAGTAGAGAGATGAGAGAGCAGAGTAACAAAAAGGACCCAGTAGAGAGATGAGGGAGCAGAGTAAAACAAAGGACCCAGTAGAGAGACGAGGGAGCAGAGTAAAACAAAGGACCCAGTGGAGAGATGAGAGAGCAGAGTAAAACAAAGGATCCAGTAGAGAGATGAGAGAGCAGAGTAAAACAAAGGATCCAGTAGAGAGATGAGAGAGCAGAGTAAAACAAAGGACCCAGTGGAGACATGAGAGAGCAGAGTAAAACAAAGGATCCAGTGGAGAGATGAGAGAGCAGAGTAAAACAAAGGATCCAGTAGAGAGATGAGAGAGCAGAGTAAAACAAAGGATCCAGTAGAGAGATGAGGGAGCAGAGTAAAACAAAGGACCCAGTGGAGACATGAGGAAGCAGAGTAAAGCAAAGGACCCAGTAGAGAGATGAGGGAGCAGAGTAAAACAAAGGGTCCAGTAGAGAGATGAGGGAGCAGAGTAAAACAAAGGACCCAGTGGAGAGACGAGGGAGCAGAGTAAAACAAAGGGTCCAGTAGAGAGAATGAGGGAGCAGAGTAAAACAAAGGGTCCAGTAGAGAGATGAGGGAGCAGAGTAAAACAAAGGGTCCAGTAGAGAGATGAGGGAGCAGAGTAAAACAAAGGGTCCAGTAGAGAGATGAGGGAGCAGAGTAAAACAAAGGGTCGAGTAGAGAGATGAGGGAGCAGAGTAAAACAAAGGACCCAGTGGAGAGACGAGGGAGCAGAGTAAAACAAAGGGTCCAGTAGAGAGATGAGGGAGCAGAGTAAAACAAAGGACCCAGTGGAGAGATGAGGGAGCAGAGTAAAACAAAGGGTCCAGTAGAGAGATGAGGGAGCAGAGTAAAACAAAGGACCCAGTGGAGAGATGAGGGAGCAGAGTAAAACAAAGGGTCCAGTAGAGAGATGAGGGAGCAGAGTAAAACAAAGGACCCAGTGGAGAGACGAGGGAGCAGAGTAAAACAAAGGGTCCAGTAGAGAGATGAGGGAGCAGAGTAAAACAAAGGATCCAGTAGAGAGATGAGGGAGCAGAGTAAAAACAAAAGATCCAGTAGAGAGATGAGGGAGCAGAGTAAAACAAAGGACCCAGTAGAGAGATGAGGGAGCAGAGTAAAACAAAGGACCCAGTGGAGAGATGTGGGAGCAGAGTAAAACAAAGGTTCCAGTAGAGAGATGAGGGAGAAGAGTAAAACAAAGGACCCAGTGGAGAGATGAGGGAGCAGAGTAAAACAAAGGATCCAGTAGAGAGATGAGGGAGTAGAGTAAAACAAATGACCCTGTGGAGAGATGAGGGAGCAGAGTGAAACTAAGGACCCAGTAGAGAGATGAGGGAGCAGAGTAAAACAAAGGACCCAGTAGAGAGATGAGGGAGCAGAGTAAAACAAAGGGTCGAGTAGAGAGATGAGGGAGCAGAGTAAAACAAAGGACCCAGTAGAGAGATGAGGGAGCAGAGTAAAACAAAGGGTCGAGTAGAGAGATGAGGGAGCAGAGTAAAACAAAGGGTCCAGTAGAGAGATGAGGGAGCAGAGTAAAACAAAGGACCCAGTGGAGAGATGAGGAAGCAGAGTAAAACAAAGGGTCGAGTAGAGAGATGAGGGAGCAGAGTAAAACAAAGGACCCAGTATCTAGTAGAGAGATGAGGGAGCAGAGTAAAACAAAGGACCCAGTGGTGAGATGAGGGAGCAGAGTAAAACAAAGGACCCAGTGGAGAGATGAGGGAGCAGAGTAAAACAAAGGGTCCAGTAGAGAGATGAGGGAGCAGAGTAAAACAAAAGATCCAGTAGAGAGATGAGGGAGCAGAGTAAAACAAAGGACCCAGTGGAGAGATGAAGGAGCTGAGTAAAACAAAGGACCCAGTGGAGAGACGAGGGAGCAGAGTAAAACAAAGGACGCAGTGGAGAGATGAGGGAGCAGAGTAAAACAAAGGACCCAGTAGAGAGACGAGGGAGCAGAGTAAAACAAAGGACCCAGTCGACAGATGAGGGAGCAGAGAGACAAAGGACCCAGTAGAGAGATGAGGGAGCAGAGTAAAACAAAGGGTCCAGTGGAGAGATGAGGGAGCAGAGTAAAACAAAGGACCCAGTAGAGAGATGAGGGAGCATAGTAAAACAAAGGACCCAGTGGAGAGATGAGGGAGCAGAGTGAAACAAAGGACCCAGTAGAGAGATGAGGGAGCAGAGTAAAACAAAGGGTCCAGTAGAGAGATGAGGGAGCAGCGTAAAACAAAGGACCCAGTAGAGAGATGAGGGAGCAGAGTAAAACAAAGGATCCAGTAGTGAGCTGAGGGAGCAGAGTAAAACAAAGGATCCAGTAGAGAGATGAGGGAGCAGAGTAAAACAAAGGACCCAGTGGAGAGATGAGGGAGCAGAGTAAAACAAAGGACCCAGTAGAGAGATGTGGGAGCAGAGTAAAACAAAGGGTCGAGTAGAGAGATGAGGGAGCAGAGTAAAAGAAAGGATCCAGTAGTGAGATGAGGGAGCAGAGTAAAACAAAGGATCCAGTAGAGAGATGAGGGAGCAGAGTAAAACAAAGGACCCAGTAGAGCTGGGCTGGACCTGGCTGGTGACCGCTGTGTGGCTGTGTCCCGGCATCTCCCGATCCTGTCCATGCTTATAAACAAGGTAACTGGGGATTTGGTCCAAATGGGTCATGCAGTGCACGGATAACCACCACCTTCATTCGGCGAAATGGCTACCTTGTGGGGGTCAGGAGCTGGACATGAGTTATTTGGTCATTGGTGAGGTATTGTTGCACTGGGTCCCCATCCAGCACGCTTGGGTAAACGTTTCTTTTTAACTTTTCGTGGGGCCAGCATTACGAGGGCGCTGCCCACCCTCCTCTCCCTCCCTTCTTGTATTTTTCCCCAACTGGGCGGAAAAGTCAAGTACCCGTTCATAGCTGGGTAGACTGGAGGCTGTAGGCAACGTGTGATGTTCCATGGACGTCATGGCCCCCGTGCAAACTCTTGAAGGCAGATTAAAAGATGAACGCGTTAACTGTACGCCAGCTGGGCCCCTGTTGTGATGGTCAAGGGAAGTGGATAGTTTTGTTCACTTGTTAGAAGGTCATGCTCATAACGAAGGGGGTTGTGGGTTCAGCTTTTGGGACAGTCCACGGTATTTGAATGCTTGTTGTTTTTTTGTTTCGTTTTTTCCCCTAGTGGCCCCGTTCGCTCATTTGTTAGAACACTCTGCTCAGCACACAGGGATTGTGAGCTTTACCCTAATGCAGTTCAGTTTTGTTTAAGCATGCACGTTGGTTTTTCTGATAAAGCCCGTGACAAGATTTAACAGTTCATTCGCAACCGTTAGCATTAAAAACTGGCATGTTCGCTTCCCATTGCAATGTTTCCATCATTCTAGTATCTTGTAATGTCTCTTCTCTGTCCGTCCCGCCCCATCCTGCTCCCCAATTCAAGACCTTGTTAACGCATAGGTTTTTGCGCAGGCTCAGGGAGTCTGCCGATAAATTGCTGGTAGATTTGGGTGGAGCGCATACAGATGTGTCTGATTGTGGTGAATCGCTCTACAACAAACTGGAAAACGAGGAGAGGAATGGTTGTAACATCAACAGCAGTGATAAGTAGTAGCATGTAGAAGTTTGAGGTAATGATGTCATAGTTAGAGCTAATGATGTCATAGTTAGAGCAAATGATGTCATAGTTTGAGCTAATGATGTCATAGTTTGAGGTAATGATGTCATATTGATACAGCATATCCCTGACAATCTCGGACAGAGTCCCTGAACTTTGTGATAAATCGGTTGGGGAAATAAAATCCTGTTCTTGTTCTTCTCTTGTTTAACCTTGTCCTCTTAGTCTACATACTCATTTTATTGTATTTAACTCATTTTGATTTTGTGTGCATATCGCGTTGCATCTTTAATCAATTTTTTTTCTATACCTACCAAAGTTTTTTTCAATGAGTATTGCCGTTTTTGTCCATGTTAAAAGTCCTGACCAAGGCATCTGACTCTTATGATGTGCTTTTTTAACCGTACATATTTAGATTTAGTCATTATCTTTGATATTGTTTCGACAAAGAGGGAGGGGGAGAGAGATGAGGGGAGGAAGAGGGTGAGAGAGGAGTGGAAGAGAGAGTGAGAGAGAGTAAGAGTATGTGTGTACATGTGTTTATGCGTTCTTGTGCCTATATGTATTTTAATGCGAATGCCAAAACAATTTCCCATTGTGATGCTTTGGGCTAAATAAAATTCTTGTATCTTGTATCTTGTACGTAGGGGAAGTTTCAACAGTTGGGGGGTAGACATAATGCTACCAATTTTGAAGAACAAGGTCTCCCAACAGTGTAAAAATCGCTACTCACAGTTCCGTAGCTTTCGATGGCGTTCTCGCCATCTTCGTCAGCGCTCTAATGCTGTCTGCGTGAATCTCTACTCAGATCTCGCGAACATGGGATGAACCCAGTTCACGAGATCGAATCAGAGAATGGTACACCGGGGGCAGGGTGTAACTTCACACTGCACTGCAAACATCACGGCGTCTTTCCCACCAGCCTAAAAATCAAAACTTCGATGAAAGGAACAGCAGCAAATAATATCATCAATCAGGCACAACGAGCACTCATGAACGAACGCATCAAGCAAATCAACACCCGCATCACTTGTCTGGAAGGGAAAATCCAAGACCTCGAGGAAAGACTGAGCTCTAGCACACTACCAGATGCTATGCTCTCCGAAATCAAAGAGTGGCTAAACAACACACGACGAATAGAATGGGACAAAGTACGCCAACGCCATCGAAAGAAATTCGAACTTCTAGCACCAAAAAACAACAGGAGACAACAGAATGACAAAAGCGAGATTACACCTGTACCGGAAGAAACAAAAAGAAAGACCAAAGAGAGGTGGGTGATCAATCTATCAGATCGCCAACTCACTAAACCAGAACAGGAAGTACTAGAGAAAGGACTAAATTTCGCCGTAGCCCCTAACAAGCTTCCAGTGGTAGACCTCATCACAAGCATTGAAACAGCTTGCAGGTATATTGGCCCTAATTCAGAAGAAGCCACACACTTAAGATCAGACTGTGTCAGAATCATGAAACAGGCCAAACTACCGAAATCCAACTTAACACCGGACCAAAGACGGGCTCTGGCGGATTTAAAGAACGAACACGCCACGATGATCCTACCAGCTGACAAAGGTCGTGCCACAGTCATCATGCCTAGACCCATGTACTATGAGAAGGCAAGCAAACTTCTGGAAGATACTACAACATATGAACGCCTCAAGAAAGATCCTACTTCCAAGTTTTCCAACAAACTGAAAGACACACTGAAACGCCTGAAAGAGACGGACCGCCTGTCATTAGAACAGTACAGGAAATTATACCCAACTGTGTCCGACGTCCCCAAGTTCTATGGTCTACCCAAAGTCCACAAGAAAGAAGTCCCCCTCCGTCCCATAGTCGCATCCAGAGGTTCCATCATGTATGAGACGGCTAGATTTGTGGCGGACATCCTATCACCTCTCGTAGGACACACAGATCATCACATCCACAACAGTGCTGACCTAGTGGGAAAACTGAGTAACTACACCCTCGCTCATGATGAACTCCTTGTGTCATATGATGTCTCTGCCCTATTTACCAGCGTACCAGTGAAAGAAAGCATAGAGATCATACGCCGAAGGTTACAAAACGACCAAACCCTCCACCAACGTACATCTCTCACAGTGGACGACGTATGTGAACTCTTGTCCTGCTGCCTCACCACCACCTACTTCACCTTCCAAGGTGAATTCTACCAACAAAAAGAAGGAGCAGCCATGGGCTGCCCAATAGTAAGCCCAATAGTAGCCAACCTGTTCATGGAGGATTTTGAAGAGAAAGCATTGGCTTCTTTCCACTCCCCACCACGATACTGGGGGCGCTACGTAGACGACACCATGACTATCCTCCCCCAGCAACTGGTCGAACAGTTCACAGAACATCTGAACAACCAACACCCAGCCATCAAATTCACGAGGGAAGTGGAACAGAACAACTCCATAGCCATGCTGGACACCCTCATCACCAGAACTGATGGCATTCTATCCTTCTCGGTCTACCGTAAACCAACTCATACGGACCAATATTTACAGTTCGACAGCCACCAGCCCCTTGAACACAAACTGGGAGTGATTCGAACCCTTACCCACAGAGCTAACACCATATGCAGTACCCAAGAGGCAAAAGACAAGGAGACAAACCACCTGAAAAAAGTGCTCACCATCTCGGGCTACAAAAAGTGGGCCTGGAACAGCCCGGGAGGCAGGAAATCCAACACCGCATCCCAACAGCCAGTGAAACAACACCAGCGCAAGGGACACATCACCATCCCATACGTAGGAGGTGTGAGTGACGCTCTGTCCAGAAAGATCAGAAAACTGGGGGTGGCTGTACATTCCAAACCTTCCAACACCATACGCAGCCAGCTGGTCACCCCCAAGGACAAAACCAGCAAACTCGACAAAGCTGGCATTATATACAGAATAGACTGCCAGGACTGTAACCAACATTATGTCGGTGAAACTGAACGCCCCCTTCAGAAGAGACTAACAGAACACAAGAGGGACTCTTCTCCAGTAGGAGCTCACCTACACGCCGAAAAACATCAATTCATTGCGGACAATGTCAACATCCTGGACAGAGAAAATAAGTGGTTCCAGCGAGGAGTCAAGGAGGCCATCTACATCGCAGCCACCAACCCCCCGCTCAACAGGGACCGGGGCCGTTACACCCTGCCCCCGGTGTACCATTCTCTGATTCGATCTCGTGAACTGGGTTCATCCCATGTTCGCGAGATCTGAGTAGAGATTCACGCAGACAGCATTAGAGCGCTGACGAAGATGGCGAGAACGCCATCGAAAGCTACGGAACTGTGAGTAGCGATTTTTACACTGTTGGGAGACCTTGTTCTTCAAAATTGGTAGCATTATTTGTATCTTGTATCTAGCAGATTTCACTACCCCTCCCTCCCCTTTCCAGTCCCATCCTTTATATAAGTTCTGAGAAGAGGAAATGGTTTCAACGTCATCAGTATTGGTGGTAACATGTAGTGGTTTTGTACTAATGTAGTGACGTCGCACTGACAGAACGGGAAGGGGGGTGTGGGGAGGGGGGGGGGGTGGATGGATGATTTCACGGACTCTGCCTTCCATCCTGTTGCTCTTCTGAGCAGATGTAATGGCGACTTAGCACGGTAAATCACGCGAAGGCACAAAATTGTCATTTTTGAGTTTGTGATCGATTTGAAAATTTTCAACTGTATACATTAACACACACACACACACACACACACACACACACACACACACACACACACACACACACACACACACACACACACACACACACAGAGAATTTTTCATCTATCGTCGTTTAGTTGTTAGACGTGTTTGAACTTTGTACGTGTTTTTTGACAGGGGAGATAAGACTCGTAAGAATTTGAAAAAAAAAGACATTTTTAATGAAAAAGTTTTTAGTTGATAAAACTTTAAAAACTTAAAGATTACATTGTTAAAGACTTGAAGTAGGGAAAGATCTCAGCTGACCCAATTCTGACGCTATTCAGCTATTTTTAGCCAGAATGGCTGGCTGTGTCTTCAGCCGGGTTTTCCCATACCGTGTATTTTCAGGTTGTAAAGCCATCCGTAGTTGTAGTTGTCTTAACAGATAATAGTCTTAACTAGTTGACGTCACACTAACGGTAGGGTTTCCCCTCTCCCCAGCCTCTCGCTCTCGTGAGCGGAGTGACTGGTTATGGCGTCGTCAGTTATTATTATGGTAACAGTACTGGTTTCAATAATGACATCGCCCTGACAGGGTGATGGGGGACGTATCTAACCCCTTCCCTCTCCGCTCTTTGCGCTCCTGAGTAAAGATAATGACTGTGACGTCATTAATTGTGATGTAACAGATAACTATTTGAACTCGTTACCCTTCCTGTCCTTAAGGAGAAGAGTGGTAGAATGGTTCAGATTTGTCTGCGAATAACTAAACTCGAGCTTCCAGGGTTCGTTTCTTGTAGAAGCCTCGATTTTTGTCCTCTGTTTGACCGGAAAAACCCAGTCTCCCTGGTAAACCCGCCCGCCGTCCGGGAGCAGCTCCACAGGAAATGGAGGAGCGCAAAAAGTAATGCTGGTAGAAATGAAGAACTCTCCTCCAGCACTTAAAGGGCCTAAGCCCGGGCTTCCTGCAGGCAGGTCAGCCGTCAGGTCTGACCGCCTGAAAAAAGCTGGAAAAAAAAACCAACTGGAAAATAAGTACGCTCCATTGCAAGTTGAGGAAGATGAAACAGATATGGACTAAAGTGCCTTGTATAATTCCGCCAATAATGCAGTCTATAGTCCATTGGAACATACGAGGTGTCTACGCCAATCTAGAGGAGCTCCAGCTACTTTGCCGTGACCTGCAGCCTGCTGTAGTGGCTTTGCAAGAAACGTTAATACGCGAAGGAAAGAGTTTTTCATTAATGAGTTTCAACATTGTTTCCAAACCAGTACAACCTAAAGATGGAGGAGTAACGGGTGGAGTAAGTTTGCTGCTACATATGTCTGTTTTTTTAGTTCTATTAATCTGAACACCAGTTTGCAAGCAGTAGCGGCAAGGGTATCTCTAAACAAAATAACCATCTGCTCTGTATACCTCCCTCCATCTGTTGCTGTTACAAAAGAAGAACTGGTTGATTTGATTGAAGAACTTCCAAAACTTTTCTTGTTGCTCGACGATTTGAATGGCCATTCCCCGCTTTGGGGTAGTGAAGATACTTCAGCGCGAGGTCTCTTGCTGGAAGATGTCTTCTTCGATTTAAACGTATGCTGTCTAAACGATGGATCTCCGACATATATCCATCCTGCAAAAGGTACACTTTCCTGTTTGGATTTATCAATGTGTGATGCTTCGCTGGTTTTGGACTATGAGTGGAAAGTTCTGGATGATCTGCATGGAAGTGACCATCTTCCAGTTGTCTTTACAAATCCAAGCGTTGGACACGAGTCTCTACCGGAGCGCTTTGTTTTTCGTAGGGCTGATTGGGATTTGTTCGAGAGGGCTGTCTGGAGCGATTTGGAGGAAGAAAGGGTCCTGCAGATTGATGATTCAGTAGACACTCTAACGCAGATCATCCTAAGCTGTGCCAAACAAGCCATTCCCACATCGTCAAAGAAAGCGCACATGCCTAAAACATGGTTTACTTTAGAATGTAAATGGATAAAACAAGAACGCAAGAAAACTCAACGTCGCGTGTTTCAAAGTCCATCGGCGGATAATGTTCGGGCTCATCAAAAACTGCGAGCAAAGTCAAGATACATCTTTAAAAGAAACAAACAATAGTCCTGGAGAAACTTCTGCTCGAAACTGACATCCCGAACTCCTAAAAAGAAAGTCTGGAAAATTATCAAACAAATTAAAGGGAAAAACACCTGTCCCTCTGTTCACCATCTGAAAGTGTCAGATTGTCTGATTACTGACAAAAAAGCAGTCTCTAATATATTGGCGTCGACCATCGAAAAGAACTCTTCCTCAGCATATAAATCGGTGGTCTTTCGGAAACAAATCAGTGAAAGAAAAGACAGCTTGTAACTTCGTCTCTGATAACACGGAAGAGTACAATCTTCCACTGACATTAGGAGAATTAAAAGACGCTCTTGTGACTTGCTCTGACTCTTCTCCTGGCTTGGATGAAGTTCATTATCAACTGGTGAAGCACCTCCCGGAAAAGGGTTTGGACATTCTGTTGAAAGTGTACAATTACATACGGACGACAGGATTCTTTCATCCCTCATGGCAGAAAGCCCTGATCGTCCCTATACCTAAACCTGGAAAAGATGTACCCAATCCATCCAATTACCGGCCAATAGCCCTAACCAGTTGTCTGTGCAAAGTGATGGAGAAAATGGTCAATAAGAGACTGATGTGGAAACTGGAGAATGACGGCATCTTGACTAAAGAACAATGCGGTTTTCGCAAGCACCATTCCACAGTAAATCATTTAATTTGTCTTGAAACGACCATCCGTAATTGATTTCTGAAGAAACAGCATGTAGTGGCTATCTTCTTTGATTTAGAGAAAGCCTATGATACCACTTGGAAATCGGGAATTCTTATGGACCAACACGAATTGGGTTTTCGGGTCACCTACCTGCATTTATCCAAAAGTTTTTGGCCGATCAACAGTTTCAAGTGCGGGTTGGTACTACTCTGTCGGATATCCATGAGCAAGAGCTGGGTGTACCACAAGGGAGCATTCTCTCTCCTACGCTGTTCAGTATCAAGATCAACAACATAGTTAAATCAGTACAGCGGGGCTCGGACTGCTCCCTGTTTGTGGACGATCTTGCAGTTTACGCAAGTGGAAGCTTCTATGCAGGCGTTCAGCGACGGCTGCAGTTGTGTGTAGATAAGATCCAGCAGTGGGCAGAGACAAATGGTTTTACTTTTTCCGCAACCAAAATACGGTGTATTCACTTTCATAACCTGCGAGAATTCTTTGCTGCTCCAGAAATTCGTCTGGGAAAGGGCATCATTCCAGCTGTAAAAGAAGCTAAATTTTTGGGCTTGATTTTTGATGAAAAGTTGAACTTTCTCAGTCATATCCAACATCTAAAAACATCGTGCCAGAAAGCTCAGAATATTCTTCAAGTTGTAGCTCATACAGACTGGGGTGCCAACAAGAAAATGCTACTACACCTGTACAGAGCTTTAATTCGCTCTAAACTGGACTATGGCTGCGTAGTATATGGGTCATCGAGAGCGTCGTACCTAAAGGCACTTGATCCCATTCACCATCAAGGGCTGCGCCTACGTCTTGGTGCATTCAGAACAACTCCTGTGTATAGTTTGTATGCAGAGGCAGGGGAGCCTTCCCTGAGCAACCGTAGACTGAAACTAAGTTAAATTTCTGTTTGAAACTGTTCTATGAACCGGAAAACCCAGCTTACGACTGTGTCTTTAACCCCAGATTTCAAAATGACTGAAAAACATCCAAAAGTGACTCACTCTTTGGGGCTGCGTGTCCATCCCCATATGGAAAAACCAGATATAAATTTAGCAGTTGTTAACGACTTCTCCAAGTTTCCAGATAGTCCACCATGGACGTTGAAAACACCGAAGGTTTGTTTTGATCTTGCTTCCTTCCATAAAGACAATACCAGTGTACTGGCGTACAAATCGTTTTATGCGGAATTGTGTGAAAAATCTCCATCATCCCACAGAATCTTCACTGATGGGTCCAAGTGTGATGAAGGTGTTGCTGCCGCTGCCTTCTGCTCTGAGATTCCCAATCGCGCATTTTCAAAACGTATTCCATCTGAAAGTTCTGTTTACACCTGGTTTTGGCACTAAAAATGGTGTCCCAATCCAAACACAAAGGGTTTCTCATTTTTTCTGACTCCCTTTCTGCTTTGCAGGCAATCGCTTGCCGAAATATTAGTCACCCTGAACTTGTGAAGTTCTTTGAACTATATTCTACTCTTGCAAATGGAGGCTACGAGATTTTTGCCTGGATTCCTGGCCATGTAGGTATTGGAGGCAATGAAAAGGCTGACTACCTGGCCAAGAAGGCTACAATGACAAAGATGTCTAAATCCTTGATCCCTTACACAGATGTCAAATCGAAAGTACACAGTTACGTAAGAAATCTGTGGCGGGAGAATTGGAATAAACAGACAGATAACAAACTTTTCCAAATCCACCGCGCCCTAACATGAAAGAAATTCTCCCATCTGCTGCAGGAAACCGTAAGAAAGAGACAGTGTTATGTAGATTACGCACAGGTCACACATCCTACACTCACTCGTACCTTTTGAAAAATGAAGAAGCACCATGGTGTATACCGTGTGATGAGCCGTTGAGCATCCAACACCTCCTCCTCGATTGCTGGGACTTATGTGATGTGAGACAATACGGCAGATTCCTTAAAGAAGCTCTTCCGAGACGTCCCTCGATGCAATTTTCCAGTTTTTACAAGAGATCAATAGATTTCACTTGATGTGATTTTACATGTTTTCATTTAATGGCATTTTAGATTTGCAAGGTTGACGGTGAGCATGGTTTTTTATCTGTTGTTTTTTTATCTTAACGGGTTGTTCTTTTCCTTTTGACGTGGTGTTAGCCCTGATATGGCTGTAGTGGTCGGTTATAAGCAATATGAAATGAAATGAAATGACCGGAAAAACGAACTGAAGACCGTTCCTTCAGAATGGGGCGATAAACGTCCCGTGTGCCTTCTGGCCTGCGCACCTTAAGGATCCCATGGTGATTTAAAATAGTGAAGAGTAGGGCTTTCGCCCGGTTGCCTTGGTATACAACATACACAAAAACAAAAACTAGAGAGACTGGGTTCATTTTCCAGGTCTCTCCCCTTGAAGGCCAATTAGCCTTCTTGCTTTTCTGAAGTTTTGTTGTTGTTGTTGTTGTTGTTTTTTTTTTGGGGGGGGGGGGGGAGGTGATGCTGCACTGCGGCAACGCGCTGTCAACGGGGAGAGCAGCCTTGTTTCACATGGTAAATTCATTGTGACGAGAAGATATGAATTTGAATATGAATTTCTCCACCTTCATCCCCTTATTGTCTCGAGTAGAAGAAACGGGTGGGATGTCAAGTTTTCATCAGCAGCTGTTGATGTCAAAGATTGAACTAGTGACGTCATTTGGACAGAGTGGATGATGGGGGTGGGTGGGTTTTCGCTACCCCCTCCATTTCCACCTACATCCCCTGCTGTGATGAGTACAAGTAACGGTTGACGTGTCAGTGGATTCTTTTTTTTCTTTTCTTTTTCTTATCTTTCTTTGGGGGATGGCGATGGTTGTTTCCTGTGTTGCAAAGTCCAGTGCTGTCAAATGCGCGTGGGATTTTCAGTCCATCCTCCTCCTCCTCCTCCTCATCATCATCATCATCATTCATGTGCCCTGCTAAATGGCGTTGGCGATCATGGCCCTCCATATGCATCTATCCCTTGTTGCCGCAAACACGTCTTCCACCCTCTCTGTCCTTAGCCACTCTGCAAGTCCAATATTTTTTCTCTGGGTCTACCTGGTGCTCTCTTTTTCTCCAGCTTTCCTGTAGTGACCAGGTGCTCTAATTCCCCTTTCGTCATAAAAATGGCCTATAAATGTTGCCTGTCTTTTCCTAATCTTCCTTATGAATTATCTTCTTTTGTCTGCCTCCATCAAGACTGTCTCGTTTGTTTTCTTTGCTGTCCATGGAACTCTCAACATTCTTCTTAGAAACCACATCTCGGCTGCCTCAATCTTGTTGTTTTGGCTTTGCTTGTTGACTGTAAACGCCTCACAACCGTATAACATTATCGGTTCTATATAACATTCAAGAACTCTCTTCCTGATGTTAATTGATAGGTATTTTTTGGTAAGAATGCCTTTCATCTTCTTGAATGCTGTTTTGGCTTGGCCGATTCTGCTGGCTATTTCTGATTTGGATATGCCGTCTGTGAGATGATCGTTCCCAGATATTTAAACTTATCAACCTGTCTCAAGGTTGTGCCGTTTGCTGTTATTCTGCATGAGGGGTTTTTATGTTTTTTACTGATTATCATGACTTCAGTCTTCTTGCTATTTAGCTCCAACCTCTTACCTTTTGCTTTCTATTTCTATTATATTCACAAGGTTTTGTAGGTCCCGTTCACTTGCTGCAATTAACACGGTGTCATCTGCGTATCGATTGTTATCATTTTTCTTCCAACCTTTAATCCAGGGTCTTCTTCTAGGTTTCTCGTGTGTTTTCGCTGTAAAGTGAAAACAGATCTGGCGACAAAACACCACCTTGCCTGACTCCTCTTCTGATATTTTGGAAAGTGTTCATATCATATCATTTTCTATTCTCATTGCAGCTATTTGTTCCCAATACATATTTCTGATTATTCGTAGATCTTTTCCATCAGTATTGAGTCTTTCTAGTTGGTTGATCAATTCTTCATGTCTTGCCCGATCAAAAGCCTTGGTATAATAAAAGCATAAATACAAATCCTTATTCAACTCGATTGACCTCTCTATGATAGTTCTTAGGATGTGTATAGCATTAATAGTTCCGTTCCTTTCGACAAATCCACATTGTTCTTCTAGTATTTCTCTTTTGATTCTATTCCTTGTCCTCATCATGATTATTCTTAATAGGATTTTTGTTACATGACTCATAAAGCTGATTGTGCGATTCAGCTCGCATTCTGTAGCCCCTGTTTTCTTTGGAAGTGCAATGAAAATTGATTTCGACATATGTTTGGGAATTTTTTCCCAGTGTCATAAATTTCATTTATGAAGACTGTTAATTTTTCAATACCAAATTCCTCTAGGGCTTCAATCATCTCTGTAGGAATATTGTCTGGTCCTGGGGCTGTTCCTGGTTTCATCTTTTTCAGTGCTGCTCTAACTTCATCTTTCATTATGGGTGATCCTTCAACGTTCTTTTTTTATAATGTGTTCTTCATTTCTGTCATCTTCGAAAAGGTCTTTAATGTATTCTCCCTGTCTATCTAAAATTTTGTCTTTTTCCATGATAAGTGTACTATCTTTCGATTTTAAGCAACTGTTAGTGTACATGTCTTTTTCCTGTGGACAATTTCTTCATTTCTTCTGTACGTACCCTGAAGATCCGTTTTGTGTCGGTCTTCTATTTCTTAACATTTTGTTTTATTTCTTTCTGTTTTTGATTTAGGTGGGTTTTTAAAGAATAGATTTTTTATTTGTTTGTTTGTTTGCTGCTTTACGGTGCCTTTATTGTGGTCATACTCCAGTTCTGTGAGTGTGGATGTCGGGTATTCTCATGTTTTATAAGCCACGGAAAATATTGACATGGTTTACAGAATCTTTAAGGTGTGTCTTTCGTGTTCCGCGAGCGCATGACTTACGCACGAACGGTGTTAGGTACCAGCAGATGAACACGTATGTCAGTCCAGGCGGTCAGTAAAAGCCTTTCCCCTTTACCCATGAAGGCAGTGCCGAAGCAGGATTGAATCCACACCTTCCGGTTGGATGACCAATATCTTAACCATATGACGATTGCCCACGTCGAAGGGGTGTCATCAGCTAGTAGTGATGTCAGCAGAAATGGATTTGAACACAAGCGTGTGAACTGACAGCCTACATGGCAACTGTCATGTTGGCATGGCTCACAGCGGTTTTTGGTGGATGTCACCTGTAGGATCAATCACGTGACGCGCTTTGAGAGAGGGGTTAATGTTGCTTTTATGGCCATTCCTCCGCCTAGCCTACTTTTTTTTTAAAGGGGGGGGGGGGGGTTGGGTTTTTTTTCCCTGCAGTAATGGTGGGTTTTTTTTTGGGGGGGGAGGGTAGAGGGAAGGCGAGATGGGGGAGTGGAGGTATGGATGGAGTGAAGGTTGTTTCCAGTCTGTCAGTGTGAGGGTGAGAGACAGGTGGGAGAGTGGTGGTTAAGGGAGAGTGGACTAACGAGCATGTAGATGCCCGTGTGTGTGTGCGTGCGTGCGTGTTGCGTGCATGTGTGTTTTGGGATAGTGTGTGTAATGTGTGTGTGAGAGAGTGTGTATGCGTACGTGTGTATTTGTCTGCATTTGTTTATATATATGTATATATATAATATTATATATATAATATATATATATATATATAGATAGATATAGATATAGATATAATATGTGTGTATGTGTGTGTGCCAGCGAGAGCATGTGTGTATGTATAAAAACAGCTAAGTTTTAATGCAAAAAAAATACATACATAAATTTTTGCGTAGATGCGAAATTTTCAGCATGTGGATCAGCTTCTGTCAACCCCTGTCCTTAATAATTTATAATTATCCCTTTCGCATTTGCACTGAGAGATGTAAAGCTAGCTCCTAGTATTCGCATTCGAATGTAGCACAGCGTCAGTACAAAGTCTTTCAGGAGTGAATGGAAAGTTCCTTGCATCCCAGAATGCTCGTAGTATTTTTAGGGAAAATTCAACGCGAGACTGACCAAGATTCTCACCACACGCGCGATAAGACAGCAAGGCCAGTAGAGATGGAAATTCCCCACGCATGTGCCGAAAAGGTCGGGCGATCTCGACCGTTACGAACGGATCGGCACATTCTATTTTCCGCAGGGCGGTTACCGGCTTTGTGAACAGCTAAGTCACAGCTAACAGCTAACTCCACCCCTCTAGGTTTAGGTGAAGCGAAAAGTTCCTCCTGTAACCCCGAGGTCATAGGGGATTGAGGTGGTAAGGACCTCAAATTTTCTCAAGACCAGTCTTGACCAACACCCGATACCTACTGACCGCTGGGTAGACAAAAAGTAATGGTCGTCTCATAACCCAGGAGTCAGGGGAGAGTGGGCCACCATGATGAAGGCAAAGCCCATGGCTTTCCACTTCCTTGTTTCTATACCTTCCATCACTTTGAAGAAAGCCAGGGTATCCATTCAAATTTCAATTATCTAGCCTCAGAACGATTTCACAATAATATTAATGATGATGTGATGATGATGATGATGATGATAATGACAATGTAATAAGATTGTCATAACAAGAAGAACTACCATAATAATAATAATAATAACAATAACAATAACAATAATAATAATAATAATGGTATGTATAAGACATCAAATCTTGAGCCAGGAATCAAACCAAGGCGCGCCCCTCTCATCATACATCAAAGCATTCACTCCAACAACGACCAACAGACCCCTAATCAAAGTCATACTCCGCCGCTGTCTCTTTCACAGACGCACACAGACAGACGGACACACACACACACACACACACACACACACACACACAACCAACACACACACACACACACACACACACACACCATACACATACACACAAGATGCTGAGCTAGGGTACACTCAAACCTGATAGATAAGTGACCCTTGACCCAAGTTCTCATTATCTGTCTCCCCCCCCCCCCCCCACACACACACACGCACGCTCTCTCTCTCTTCTCTCTCTCTCTCTCACTCACATTGTTCCAACATAATCTCTCTTTTCTTTTCTCCCTCCCCCTTCCTCTGTTGCTAGTTTTCTCTTTTACTCCTTCTATCTCGCTGTATCTTTTGTTTGGTTTTTTTCCAGAAAGGCAAGATGGCTAATTGGACTTCAAAGATAGGGGCCTGGGAAATAAACCTGTCTCTCCAAGGAAATAATCTATCTTTCCAAATAGCGAAATAAATCTATCCCTCCGAGGAAATAAACCTATCTTTCCAATGTTTTTATGCCAGAACAACCGGACGAATGCCTTGCTCTTCATGATTGCCGTGGGATCCTTAAGCGTGCGCAGGCCAGAAGGCACACGGGCGGACTAGCGTGCGCGGTGTTGTTTGTGTGTGTGTGTGTTGTTGTGTGTGTGTGTGTGTGTGTGTGTGTGTGTGTGTGTGTTTCGTCTCCTTCCGAAGGACTGGACGTTCAGTTCGATTTTCAAGGCCTCCACAGGAAACATACCTCGAAACCTCCAGTTTAGATACTGGCAGGCGAAC
>JAPXFY010000996.1:0-17500 GCA_030674185.1 Monoplex corrugatus
GATCGGAAGAGTTGAAGTGTAAGTCAGCTGTCAGCGATTGAGAAGTTGCTGTGGATTCGTGGAGTTGCTGTGTATGTAGATTTGAGGGCTGAAGAAGAATAATTCTGCAAACTAGAGTGGTGCATTGGATGTGTGAAGTATTTACCGAGTTCCTGTTGTGTTTTCTACGTTCTTCAAATAAAGGATTATTTTCGTTTAACCTGGACTGGAGTATTTTGTCTCTGAGAAGAATGATCAACTGCTAGATCTTCACGTACCTGCATAATCTGCAAGACACTGCCAGTCACCTACATCTTTACATGTGACATTTATTGTGGTGTTGATGGTGATTGTGTTTATTCTTGATGGTGGTGTTGATGGTGTTTGTGTTTATTCTTGATGGTGGTGTTGATAGTGTTTGTGTTTATTCTTGATGTTGATGTTGATAGTGTTTGTGTTTATTCTTGATGTTGATGTTGATGGTGTTTGTGTTTATTCTTGATGGTGGTGTTGATAGTGTTTGTGTTTATTCTTGATGTTTGTGTTCATGGTGTTTGTGTTTATTCTTGATGGTGGTGTTGATAATGTTTGTGTTTATTCTTGATGTTGATGTTGATGGTGTTTGTGTTTATTCTTGATGGTGATGTTGATGGTGTTTGTGTTTATTCTTGATGTTGATGTTGATAGTGTTTGTGTTTATTCTTGATGTTGATGTTGATAGTGTTTGTGTTTATTCTTGATGGTGGTGTTGATAGTGTTTGTGTTTATTCTTGATGGTGGTGTTGATAGTGTTTGTGTTTATTCTTGATGGTGGTGTTGATAGTGTTTGTGTTTATTCTTGATGGTGGTGTTGATGGTGTTTGTGTTTATTCTTGATGTTGATGTTGATGGTGTTTGTGTTTATTCTTGATGTTGATGTTGATATTATCCATCAAGGAATTTCACTTACTTTTTGTTAGACCTGATCGGTTCAGCGAACCCTCGTCAGACTGATGAGGGTTCGCTGAACCGATCAGGCCTAACAAAAAGTAAGTGAAATTCCTTGATGGATAATATTCGTTTAGGCGTGATATATGTGTAAATTATAATAAGATTGTGCCTATTATAATTTCACAAAACAATGGTCATAAAATTAAGTAACGCCTATATGGCTGAAACAAGAAAACTCTCAGCATGATGTTGATAGTGTTTGTGTTTATTCTTGATGTTGATGATGTTTGTGTTTATTCTTGATGTTGATGTTGATAATGTTTGTGTTTATTCTTGATGGTGATGTTGATAGTGTTTGTGTTTATTCTTGATGGTGATGTTGATGGTGTTTGTGTTTATTCTTGATGGTGATGTTGATAGTGTTTGTGTTTATTCTTGATGGTGATGTTGATAGTGTTTGTGTTTATTCTTGATGGTGATGTTGATGGTGTTTGTGTTTATTCTTGATGGTGGTGTTGATGATGTTTGTGTTTATTCTTGATGTTTATGTTGATAGTGTTTGTGTTTATTCTTGATGTTTATGTTGATAGTGTTTGTGTTTATTCTTGATGTTGATGTTGATAGTGTTTGTGTTTATTCTTGATGGTGATGTTGATGGTGTTTGTGTTTATTCTTGATGGTGATGTTGATGGTGTTTGTGTTTATTCTTGATGTTGATGTTGATAGTGTTTGTGTTTATTCTTGATGGTGGTGTTGATAGTGTTTGTGTTTATTCTTGATGGTGATGTTGATGGTGTTTGTGTTTATTCTTGATGTTTATGTTGATAGTGTTTGTGTTTATTCTTGATGTTTATGTTGATGATGTTTGTGTTTATTCTTGATGTTGATGTTGATAGTGTTTGTGTTTATTCTTGATGGTGATGTTGATGGTGTTTGTGTTTATTCTTGATGTTTATGTTGATAGTGTTTGTGTTTATTCTTGATGGTGATGTTGATAGTGTTTGTGTTTATTCTTGATGGTGATGTTGATAGTGTTTGTGTTTATTCTTGATGGTGATGTTGATAGTGTTTGTGTTTATTCTTGATGTTGATGTTGATAGTGTTTGTGTTTATTCTTGATGGTGGTGTTCATGGTGTTTGTGTTTATTCTTGATGGCAGTGTTGATGGTGTTTGTGTTTATTCTTGATGTTGATGTTGATGGTGTTTGTGTTTATTCTTGATGGTGATGTTGATGGTGTTTGTGTTTATTCTTGATGGTGATGTTGATGGTGTTTGTGTTTATTCTTGATGGTGATGTTGATGGTGTTTGTGTTTATTCTTGATGGTGATGTTGATAGTGTTTGTGTTTATTCTTGATGGTGGTGTTGATGGTGTTTGTGTTTATTCTTGATGGTGATGTTGATGGTGTTTGTGTTTATTCTTGATGGTGATGTTGATAGTGTTTGTGTTTATTCTTGATGGTGGTGTTGATGGTGTTTGTGTTTATTCTTGATGGTGATGTTGATGGTGTTTGTGTTTATTCTTGATGGTGATGTTGATAGTGTTTGTGTTTATTCTTGATGGTGATGTTGATAGTGTTTGTGTTTATTCTTGATGGTGATGTTGATGGTGTTTGTGTTTATTCTTGATGGTGATGTTGATGGTGTTTGTGTTTATTCTTGATGGTGATGTTGATGGTGTTTGTGTTTATTCTTGATGGTGGTGTTGATGATGTTTGTGTTTATTCTTGATGTTTATGTTGATAGTGTTTGTGTTTATTCTTGATGTTGATGTTGATAGTGTTTGTGTTTATTCTTGATGTTGATGTTGATAGTGTTTGTGTTTATTCTTGATGTTGATGTTGATAATGTTTGTGTTTATTCTTGATGGTGATGTTGATAGTGTTTGTGTTTATTCTTGATGGTGATGTTGATAGTGTTTGTGTTTATTCTTGATGGTGATGTTGATAGTGTTTGTGTTTATTCTTGATGGTGATGTTGATAGTGTTTGTGTTTATTCTTGATGGTGGTGTTCATGGTGTTTTGTGTTTATTCTTGATGGCAGTGTTGATGGTGTTTGTGTTTATTCTTGATGGTGGTGTTCATGGTGTTTGTGTTTATTCTTGATGGTGGTGTTTGTGTTTATTCTTAACGGTGGTGTTGATGGTGTTTGTGTTTATTCTTGATGGTGGTGTTGATGGTGACTGTCTTTATTCTTGATGGTGGTGTTGATGGTGATTGTCTTTATTCTTGATGGTGGTGTTGATGGTGATTGTCTTTATTCTATATGGTGGTGTTGATGGTGATTGTATAAATTCTTTAAAGTAGTGATGATGTTGTTTGTTTTTATTCTTTGTGGTGTTGATGGTGATTGTCTTTATTCGTGATGGTGGTGTTGATGGTGATTGTCTTTATTCTTTATATCTCCGATGAATAAACGTGGCATGGACAATGAAGACAATGACCCATGCTAAACCACAACCACCACCACCACCACCACCACCCCACCCACACACACACACACACACACACACACACCAACATTCTACTATTTGTTCATGGTCTTTATCTGGCCAAAGATAGACTGTCCTTACCTTGACATACCCAGGGTACTCGCAGCTGGGTAGGCTGTAAACGTAACCGCCTATACTTTCTCCACTAAATATAGTGCAGGGGAAACGATCGATGGCATGGCTGTTCGGCTCATTCTCTTGCCAGTACAGCACTGAAACACGGACGGGCTGAAACAAACATCAAGAGGAACAGTAGGGGGTAAGAAAGATGTCATGTTCTTCTTCTGCTTGAAATAACGTAGATCATCATGCCAATTGAAACCCTCCTTTTTCTAGATTTCTACACACATAGACACACACAGACACACAGACAGAGACACACACACACAGACACACGCACATAGACACATACTGAGACATACACAGACACAGACACATGGACACACACAGACACACAGACAGACACACACACAGACACATACACAGACACACACACAGACACATACATAGACACACACACAGACACACGCACATAGACATACTGAGACATACACACACACACACACATACATAGACACACACAGACAGACACACACACAGACACATACACACACACAGAGACACATACATAGACACACAGACACACGCACATAGACATATACTGAGACATACACACACACACACAGACACATAGACACACATAGATACACGCAGACACATACACAGACACATACACAGACACACGCACATAGACACATACTGGGACATACACACACAGACACATAGACACACACAGACACAGACACATAGACACATACTGAGACATACACACACAGACACATAGACACACACAGACACAGACACATAGACACATACTGAGACATACACACACAGACACATAGACACACACAGACACAGACACACAGACACACACAGACACAGACACACACAGACACAGACACACACAGACCCACACAGACACATAGACACACACAGACACAGACACATAGACACACACATAGACACAGACACATACAGACAGACACACACACACGCACGCACACACACACACACACACACACACACACACACACACACACACACACACACACACAGTGCTAACAGAAGCTTTGGTCAGCGTCATTACTTGAACACGATTCCAATTTTCATCTCAGTTTTAAGCTGTTATCTGTTTGCAATAAAATACTTTGTCTGTCAGTCTGTCTGTCATTCTGTCTGTCATTCTGTCTGTCTGTCTGTCTCTCTCTCTGTTTACAGATTGTGTGAAGAGTAGCAAGACCTAGAAGCAACACAGGTCCAGTGGGATCTAATGTTACTCTCCTTGACTAATAAAGTATTCTGAAGTCTGAACTCTCTCCCTCTCTCTCTGTCTGTCTGTCTCTGTCTGTCTGTCTCTGTCTCTCTCTCTCTGTCTGTCTCTCTCTTTGTCTCTCTCTGTCTGTCTCTCTCTTTGTCTCTTTCTGTCTCTCTCTGTCTCTGTCTTTGTCTCTCTCTGTCTCTGTCTCTCTCTGTCTCTGTCTGTCTGTCTGTCTGTCTCTCTTTCTCTGTGTGTGTATCTCTCTCTGTCTCTCTCTCCGTGTCTCTCTCTCTCTCTGTGTCTCTGTCTCTCTCTGTCTCTCTCTCTGTCTCTGTCCATATTCCTTAACTGGCCAGCTAAGAATATTTGTCATTAACCGCATCTGTATCATTCGTCCAATTGTCAATTTTACAATAACTGGCTATCAGACAAACAAACCATTCAATTAGTGCACAGATCTGACGTTTCTTGTACCCTTCGGAGATCATACAGTTGATCAATATATTCAACCACAGCTACTTGACATAAACACTCAATCCATCAATCGATCAACCAACCAACCAATCAATCAATCAGTCAACCAATCAATTAACCAATCAATCAACCGATTTACCAGTTGATCAATCAAATAATCCGCCATTCAGCCCGTGAATCAACTGACAAATCAGCTTTCAATTGACTGGGTCAGATGCATCATCCCACTGTACAATCGATATCACTTCAGTAACAATCACTTCGCTTAATCACTCCCTCTCTCAATCAATCAATCAATCAATCATTTAACCAGTTAATCAGTCATCCAGTGACTTAATCGACCAGATAACCTAGAATTTAACTGAGTTCAATATATCAATTTGCAATCGTTACTTCAAATAACGCGAATCAGTCATCCATACATTCCATAATTCAATCACTGATCGATCAATAGCTAAAACCATCAATCTATAAATCGATCAGTCGGTGAGCCACCCATCGCCATCAATTAACAAATTACATAATCAGTCCGTTGTCAGCTAATCATGCATTCAGTTTATCAATTTATTCACCAGTGAATCTAAACCAATCAATGGAATTAATGTAGAATGAAGTGAACCAAGAAATATATGACATAAGAGCAATTCGACCCCAAAACAGTCGGTTAATTGGCAAAAACAGACATTCATAATGCCAATCCATTAATCAGACTAATCGCAGATCAGTCACTCATTTACCAAAACAACTGACATTGAGACAATACCAAATGATCATTCAACGCATATTTAGCACTTCGTGCATCTTTTAGTTCATAGATAACTCAATCTTCGGCGGTCAGCAATGGTTCAGGCCATAGACTGAATTGAAGGTTATGTATAAACGCACATACACACATACACATCTATATACACGCACACATACATAATCACTCATACATATATACACACATAGATATATATATATATATATGTATCCACACAAATACATAATGTAGATACTATCACCTATATATGCACATAAGTACACCAACGTCAATGTGAATACACAAGCACCTATGCACATGTGTCTCTATATGAGCACCCCTTTCATATTCAAATAAACATTTTTTTTCTTTACAATTGAAATTAATTATTGTCTGAAATTCTAGTGCTAGTATCTACATAACTATTTACTTTTCTTCTCCTTTTAACAATTTTTTTCTCCTATTCATGGCGTGGAAAACGTATCTGGATACGCTGTGACTTCGGTGGCTATTTGTTGATTGGAGCAGTATGCACATAGGCATGCTGACTAAATCCTTTAAAAACTTCGCCCTGAGATCAGCGTAAGTGGAACATCTAAATAATAAGTGTTCTTCGTTTTCAGATTCTGTCCTGCAAAATGGACACACCTTTTCTTGATCAGATTCACTGTATCTATTTATATTATTGTTTAGTGGTAAAACGTTCAACCTTATTTGTGAAAGGGCAACTCTGAAACAGTATATATCAATAGAGTCAATGTACTTCTCTTTTCAAAGATAGTCTTAAATGATCTGTAGCTTTCATACCTATCTCTGTCTCTGAGTGACCCAGACCATTCTTGAATATATAAGTCTACAAGTCTCTGTTTAAATACAAGCAAAAAGGCTTTTACATCACCAACACCTTGTTGCAGCCACACGATATGAAATCCCGTTTCACACAAAATTTCCCTTATTTTGAAGCCCAGCATTCTTTCCCAGCTCTGTCAAGTTCCACTAACATTTGGTAAGCCTTATAAGGTAACCTATTTGGATTCATTTCCAGTAATTTAAACCAATATCTAAGACAGGTAGTTGAGGAGTTGATATAAAGAGGATATCTTCCCATATCCCCATATACCATCTTGTTAGGTGTCCTGACTGGAACACCCAACAGTCTTTTGCACGATACCAAATGTACTTTCTCTATATGCTCGAGTCTGTTAAGTCCCCATATCTCAGAAGAATACAACAAAATAGGTTGAATTTTTGCATCAAACAACTTGAAGAAAGTTTCTATAGTCATGTCTTTATATTTTTGAAAAGTCCTGTTTAATAGCAAAGTTGCTTTTTTACCTTTTGTCACCAAATGTTCTGTGCCGGCCTTGGTGCTAATCATTGTCGTGAAACTGAACCCCAGATAACAATATTTACTAACTACTTCCAATTTTGTCCCTTTGTAAAACCATTGTTCATGTCGTCCTAAGAAGACCCCTCTTCTGAAAACCATAACCTTAGTTTTTTCAAGATTAACTTCCAGTTTCATGCTGGCACAGTATGTCTGCAAGACTCTTAACTGGTTTTGCAAACCATTTGGTGTTGTTGACAGAAGGGCTACATCATCTGCAAAAAGAAGAATGAATATTTCCATTGAACCTGGCATCAACTGGATGCCATGTCGCCCCTTTTCATCCATACAATTGGCTAATTGATTTATTAATACCGAAAATAAAGTAGGGCTTAAGACACATCCTTGTCTCACGCCTATGGGGTTATCGAATATTTCAGATAATTCCCGGTTTGCCCGAATACATGAGCATAATGATTCATACATTGCTTTTAGCGAAACCAAAAACTTCCCTTTTACTCCTTGATTTTGAATACACTTTAAGAGTTTGTCATGCTGAACCGAATCAAAGGCTTTCTTAAAGTCTACAAAAGCAACATATAGTTTTCTACCTTTCTTGCACATAGTTTTCTGTACCATAGCATACAGATTGAAAATTTGATCCACTGTAGAATATTTTTTCCTAAAACCTGCCTGACTTTCTGATATTAAATTATTGTTTTCTAACCAAGCATACAATCTAGTATTCAGTATTGATGTGTAACATTTTGAAACAATGCTTAATAACGACACACCCCTGTAATTGTCCACTTTATCAGGATCTCCTTTCTTAAATATTGGTATGATAATAGCTTTGGACCAATCTTGAGGATAAATTCCTCAGTCGAATAAAGTATTAAACAGCTTCAAAAGAAAATTATGGATATTTGTGTTACCATTTTTTAACATCTCGGCTGTAACACCGTCTGTTCCACTGGCTTTACCTATCCTCAATTTTCTGATGGATTCTCTGACTCCTTCTATAGTTATCTTAGAATTTAATGGGTGTTCTGTTGATTCATTTAAATCTACTTCGATAATGCAGCGCTCATCATTTGTTGATCTGTTATCTTGAAATACGTTTTTAAAATGACTGAACCATTCATCAATACTTATATTGTTAGTAAGTTTGTTTTTGGTACCATACCCTATATTTCTTAACTCAGTCCAAAACTGCGATGAATTTGAAATATTTCTGGCTAAGCATTCTGCTTTTTGTTTATTAAACTGCTGTTTTTTATTCTTTAATAATTTTTTATACTTCTTCCGTGCTTCACAATACACAACTCTATCATCCTCATCTTTTGTTTTTCTGTAGTGTTTGAGAGTTTTTCTGCTTTCTGCTTTTGCTTTCTCACATTCACCATCAAACCAATCAGATCTTTTTCTCTTCTCTGTACATTTCTTACGGTACATACAAGCACCAGCTTCTTTGAGACATTCAACAAATATGGTTAAAGCCTTATCTACATTAGTGTCTAGAGTATCCGAAGCCAATGTAAGTCTTCTCTGAATGTGATTACTTTGTAATTTGTTTGTATAATCGTCCTTCTTATTTTCTTGCCATATGAACTTTTGTGTGATGTTATTTTTTTATACTTTTCCCTCCGCTTTTATTCATGTTTCAAGCTTTCGCTCCACTTTCATTATAACCGGTAAATGATCTGATTCTGTGAGACTGTCAACATCTGATGCAGCAATTTTAACTGATGAAAACAGTTCACATGATACGATGAAATAGTCAACTACACTCGACCCTGAAACTCCAATGTATGTATAACTACCATCAAAGTCCAGTTTACACAGACCATTTAAAATGATACAGTCAAACATATTGCATAGCTCGAGCAGTTGGTTTCCAAAAACATTCAAGCGGCAGTCATGCGACTGTCTCAAAAAATCACTGTATACCGAAAGATCAGTTAAAACACTGCCACTGTCATATCCAAATGAACAGTAGTTACCATCAGCTGTTCTTGCATTTAAATCACCAGTCAGCAAAACATAAAAGTCGTCGTGCGAAACTTGTAAATCTAACAAACATTGTTCCAACACTTCCATACCAAACCCATCATGCTGATTATTCCAGTATGTGGAATCATGAGGGGGAATATATGTACATACAAACATTATAGGTTTATTTGTTGAAAACAAATCTTTGTTGATTTCAACAATAATAGCATTTTCATTTCCAACCTCAATTCGTTTAACAAACGATTTTAAAGTCTTTCTTACCATAACTATTATTCCACCGGAATACCTTCCTTGATGAGATAGTTTCTTTGCTTTTAGTGTAAATACAACAAACTCTTGAAACAAAGATGAATCAAAATCATTCGCTATAAAGGTCTCAGTGAGACAAATGAAATCATGCTGCGAAATGAAATTAATGAAATCCTCATCATCCAGTTTCCGTAATAATCCATTCACATTATAAGTGAGAAATTTAATCTGTGGATTATTAACATTATGAACATGTAAAATACAAATGAAAGGACTACTGTAAATGCAAAGATGAATGTATCCCAGCTTATGTGACGGTAAACGATAGAAGGGGAAATTGTGACAGAGTTCACTGCAGTTTGATAGTATAACTTGTATGAATGTATAAGAAAACCTGATCTCCTCCCCTCCTCCCCTTCTCCATACATGTATTGTGGCCTAAGGCCGATGTACAATAAACATTTTCTGAGTTCTGAGTTCTGAGTTCTCTATCTCTGTCTCTCTCTGTCTCTCTCTCTCTCTGTGTCTGTGTCTCTCTCTCTCTCTCTCTCTGTCTCTCTCTCTCTCTGTCTTTCTCTCTCTCTCTGTCGCTCTGTCTGTCTGTCTGTCTCTCTCTCTGTCTCTCTCTCTCTGTCTCTCTCTGTCTGTCTCTCTCTCTGTCTCTGTCTCTGTCTCTCTCTCTCCCCCCCCTCTCTCCCTCTCTCCCCTCTCTCTCTCCTTCTCTTCATTTCTCTTCTCTTCTCTTCACAAGACAAACCCCAAGACATAGCCACACAATGCGCACCAACCAAGTCCAGTCCATCTTTCCAGACCAAGAGAGAATGGAAGGGCCCTCTCTCACCCCACGCTGGTCTTCATCTCTCCTTCGGGCAGCCGTCTGCTACCAGCTCGCATTGCTGACAGTTCCTATCCCCTTACATGTGCATATATATATACATACAAGTATATGTATATGTATATGTATATGTATATGCATATGTATATGCATATATATATACACACACATATACATATATATTTATATATACATATATATATATACACATAATGTATGTATATATATATATATAAATGAATATGTATATGTACATATCTATAATTATATGTATATATGATATATATTTGGGATCAAAATAAATGACAATGGACATGGTAGCCACACTGACCCTGAAGGGCAAACTGACGCCAAGAGGTTTCAGCAACTTCGACGTCCATGGCCCCGTGGCCGTGACAATCTTCCTGGCGCGGTACTGACGCTTTGTGGTTGTCACGGTGACAAAGGGCTGACCCGGGGTGATGGCAGTGACAGGTTCTCCGTCATTCAACACTCCACCCAGTCGTTTGAACATGGTCTGCAAGCAAACGTCACACCACACCATATCAAATTACTCAGGACATCATGTTTATGGCTATTGCTGTTGTTATTATTGTTAGTACTGTTTTTTAAAGCCTAGCTGATTGCGTAGAGACACATCAGGGCTGTAACGGTCAAAGAGTACACCGTACCTCGCTGGAGAAGAAGAGAACACAAAGCTCACACACATCGGTGCATTTGCACACAGAATGTAAGGTTATGCCCCTGGCGTTGACCACTCCGTCCAACTTCTCACCGGAAGTTTAAAAAAAAATCTTAACACAAATGTAAACATAACTAAGGACACTAAAACATATACAGGGTGTGTGTGTGTGTGTGTGTGTGTGTGTGTGTGTGTGTGTGTGTTGTGTGTGTGTGTGTGTGTGTGTGTGTGTGTGTGTATGTGTGTGTGTATGTGTGTGTGTGTGTGTGTGTGTGTGTGTGTGTGTGCAAAAGTAGGTATACAGTTATGAAAAAAGAAAACACGTACAATACTCTTAGCATTTATTATACAAACAAATGAACATTGCATATACGTGTAATAACAAGCACAGCCTTAATTAATCCCTCAGATACTCAAACTACTTGCCGTCGGTATTCACACACTCCTCTAATCGAGAGGGGAATTAAGCATTATAATAATGATGTGATACTTACTGTATACCTACTTTTGCACCCCCCCCCCCCCCCCCCCTGTATATATATACATATATAGAAAACCGGCTTAAAATACCTAAAATTGTTTCTGCACTGCACATTTCCTTAGAGCCAAAAATTCACTCAATATATGTACCCAATTATTAGTCCTAAGAAAAAACATGTAAGGCTTTGTAGAAGACATACAGGTGAATGGACCAGCAGGACAGAAACTGATAGGAAAAAAATGACAGAAAGCAAAAAAGCAAGGCTGAAACAAAGAAAGTGACAAGAGAGAGGAAATTTCGAGCACGGAATCTCCAGAAGGATGGGATTACCACTTGGAACCAGCATCACAGAGAAATAAAATCAGAAGGTGTACATGAAATACCAAAACAAGATAGGGCAAAAATGTTTGGTTAATTAGCCTTTGTCACGCGCATACAAAAGACAACAACAACAAAAATAACAAAAACTTAGTGGGAAAACGGTACAAAGACTTTCCTTATGTGTTGTTAAGCAGGAGATTTTTTTCCTATTTGCTAGAATGCTGGCAATCATTTTGCTTTAAATTTCAAATCACCATTGGCACCAAGTCAACCACATGTGGTACCAGACTTCAATTACCATGTCAAATACAATCCTGTTAAAAGTAAAGTCCAAAACTATTCATGTTTACAATACTCTTTTTTTTTTTTTCGTCCCATTTTCTACGCCACTTTAATGGCCACAGAAGCTGAAACATTTTTATTATGCGATGATGATGATGATGATGTCGATGTGGATGATAATCATGATGCCATGGAGTTCCATCTAGGATTGAGACTGCCTGACAGGGTTGTACTCTACGCTTACTATCATAATATATCTTGACGTCAACCAGGCCCGAGAGATACAGACACCTGCGGTGTTGGTCAGAAAATTTGAGCAACACCCTCAATGACGCATCCGCGAAGTGGATGAGACTCGACTGTGTGGTTTCAGTCTTCCCATTGAGCCCATAGCACGCCCAACTGTGGGTAGGAGCCGGTTAGAGCCGAAAAATCCCACGATGATTTTTTTGAAGGTACAGATGGGGATTCGAACCCACAACCTTCCAGTCGGTAGTCCGTTGCGTTAACCACTACACCACGGCGACTGGTTTACAATACTCTTCTTTGTCTACATTCCAGCTGTCATGGTTTTCCATAAAGAGTTAACGCTATGGTGAAGTTGGCATTTCGCCACAGGGACTCTTGTTTGCAACAGTTGCTCTTTCATGTCTACCGCCTCTGGCTAGAATTGACTTAAAAAAAAAACAACTTTTTTTAATTTCATTTTTTGCTAAACAACAAATGGACATCTAACACACAGTGTGGCAACGAAAAATGACAAACAAACAAAACAAAAACAAACAAACAAAAAACTTTTACACACATGAAGGCTAGAATTGACTTTGCAAGTGCAAGATATATATTTGACTTTGCAAGTGCATGCAAAATATATATTTTTCAAAATAAATTTTTCACTGTTCATAGAACCGACTACTCAGAACCAATTCTGCGTTATAAAAAACATTACAAAACAAAACTAAACAGAGTTCTGAATTTGTTCAAGAAAGATTCATTATAATTCATATTCGGACAATATTAAAAAAAAACAACAACACCCAAACATATCTATGATACAACCCAAACGTGAAACAATCAGTCAGTGAGAAAAGTACATGTTGTGTTTTTATTTTTCTTTCTTTTATTTGTGTTAAACAAGCAACACAGACAAATACAAAACAAAACAGCAAAGCTTAATTGCAAATCGTACACTAAGAAAAACTCCATTCCATGCAAAACATTCACATGATCAAAATACATGTATGCAGACATCTATGTGAACCATATTTGATAAAAAAAAATATATGACATATGTGCGTGATAGATTGTTAGCAAATCAGATTTGCCATTATATTTTATTACGTACATGACAATAAGTGTATTAATTATGAATTATAAACAGTTTCAGTTTCAGTTTCAGTTCCTCAAGATTACATTTCTGCGCTTGGAATGAATTTCACATGCACTGGCGCCGCGGGTTTTATGTGATGGAGAGAAAATCCAAAATTATCATGGCAAAAGCCTTTCTATAAGCCTGCACATACATCCATAAGCTGGCCAGATCCGGAGGTCCTACCTAGCCTAGGGGTTTGTATCTTATACTACTACTACTACTAACAATAATAATAATGTTTATTTGTATAGCGCATATTCCATATAAAAACATGCTCACCAGCGCTTTACATTTCGCAAAAAGGCAAATGGTGATAAAAAAATGTTCACAATTATATACACAATAAGATAACAACAAACATTAAAGTTATACAAGTAAGAAGACACATAAGAAATCACAGAATATTAAAAGATTTAAACACTGACTTATGCAATGAAAAAAATAACAGATTTTTCATATGAATAAAGAGGCATACTGTGTTTATATATTGCTACGTGTGTGTGCGTGCGTACGTGTGTGTGTGTGTGTACGTGTGCGTGTGTGTGTGTACGTGTGTGTGTGTGTGTATGTGTGTGTGTGTGTGTGTGCGTGCGTGTGCTATGTTTGCATACGTGTGTGTGTGTGTTTGTGCATTCAATAGTTGTACATTAAATTATAATCAATATTTTGAATGACGATGAAAACACAGAAAAATTCTAATTCATATACAGGAAAAAACATTATAACTTCAGTATTACAGCATTAACACCTTGATAATCAAAATTACCTCACAAATTATAATCTGTTCGCATATCATATATCACAATTTACATACAAAGAAAAACCAAACAAAACAAAACAAAACAAAACAAAAAGAAATTTCTTAAAGTATTTCAGTCTCTTTCCCTCTCAATTTCTCCCCTACCCCCTCCTCAGCTGTACACATGCAGTGATACAGACACATGCTCACTCAGTATTTGTATCAGTCTATCATTGCAACAATCTTGTCTACATTGCAATAACGTGTGTATCTGTGTAGCTCATCTTTAAAAACGAAATCTTCCTACACTCACGTTACCTGTTTTCACCAAGATAAGACACTTTACCAGCCTTTACCAAGATACCACACGAAATCTTCCTGCGCCCACCTTATCTGCATTCACCAAGACAACACGCGAAATCTTCCTGCGCCCACCTTATCTGCATCACCAAGAAAACACACGAAATTTTCCTACACTCATCTTACCTGCATTCACCAAGATACCACACGAAATCTTCCTACATACACCTTACCTGCATTCACCAAGATAACACACGAAATCTTCCTGCACCCACCTTATCTGCATTCACCAAGATAACACACGAAATCTTCCTACACACACCTTATCTTCATTCACCATGATACTTCACGAAATCTTCCTACACTCATCTTACCTGCATTCACCAAGATAGCACACGAAATCTTCCTACGCACACCTTACCTGCCTTCACCAAGATAACACACAAAATCTTCCTACACTCATCTTACCTGCCTTCACCAAGATACTACACGAAATCTTCCTACACTCATCTTACCTGCATTCACCAAGATACCACACAAAATCTTCCTACGCACACTTTACCTGCATTCACCAAGATAACACACGAAATCTTCCTGCGCCCACCTTACTTACGTTCACCAAGATAAGACACAAAATCTTTCTACACTCATCTTACCTGCCTTCACCAAGATACCACACAAAATCTTCCTACGCACACTTTACCTGCATTCACCAAGATAACACACGAAATCTTCCTGCGCCCACCTTACCTGCGTTCGCCAAGATAAGACACGAAATCTTCCCACACTCATCTTACCTGCATTCACCAAGATACCATACGAAATCTTTTTACGCTCATCTTACCTGCCTTCACAAGATACCACACGAAATCTTCCTACGCACACCTTTCCTGCCTTCACAAAGACCACATGAAATCTTCCTACATACACCTTACCTGCATTCACCAAGATACCACACGAAATCTTCCTGCGCTCACTTTACCTGCGTTCACCAAGATAAGACACGAAATCTTTCTACACTCATTTTACCTGCATTCACCAAAATACTACACGAAATCTTCCTACTCTCACCGTAACTGCATTCACCAAAACACCACACGAAATCTTCCTACTCTCACCTTAACTGCATTCACCAAGGTACCACACGAAATCTTCCTACTCTCACTTTAACTGCATTCACCAAGGTACCACACGAAATCTTCCTACTCTCACCTTAACTGCATTCACCAAGGTACCACACGAAATCTTCCTACTCTCACCTTAACTGCATTCACCAAGGTACCACACGAAATCTTCCTACTCTCACTTTAACTGCATTCACCAAGGTACCACACGAAATCTTCCTACTCTCACCTTAACTGCATTCACCAAGGTACCACACGAAATCTTCCTACTCTCACCTTAACTGCATTCACCAAGGTACTACACGAAATCTTCCTACTCTCACCTTAACTGCATTTACCAAGATACCACACGAAATCTTCCTACGCTCACCTTAACTGCATTCACCAAAATACTACACGAAATCTTCCTACTCTCATCTTAACTGCATTCACCAAGATACCACACGAAATCTTCCTACGCTCACCTTAACTGCATTCACCAAAATACTACACGAAATCTTCCTACTCTCACCGTAACTGCATTCACCAAGATACCACACGGAATCTTCCTGCGCTCACATTACCTGCATTCACCAAGATACCACACGAAATCTTCCTACTCTCACCTTAACTGCATTCACCAAGGTACCACACGAAATCTTCCTACTCTCACCTTAACTGCATTCACCAAGGTACCACACGAAATCTTCCTACTCTCACCTTAACTGCATTCACCAAGACACCACACGAAATCTTCCTACTCTCACCTTAACTGCATTCACCAAAATACTACACGAAATCTTCCTACTCTCACCTTAACTGCATTTACCAAGATACCACACGAAATCTTCCTACGCTCACCTTAACTGCATTCACCAAAATACTACACGAAATCTTCCTACTCTCACCTTAACTGCATTCACCAAGATACCACACGAAATCTTCCTACACTCACCTTAACTGCATTCACCAAAATACTACACGAAATCTTCCTAATCTCACCGTAACTGCATTCACCAAGATACCACACGGAATCTTCCTGCGCTCACATTACCTGCATTCACCAAGGTACCACACGGAATCTTCCTGCGCTCACATTACCTGCATTCACCAAGATCAGACACATAATCTTTCTACACTCATCTTATCTGCATTCACCAAGACAGATACACACACACACACACGCGCGCGCGCGCGCGCGCATGCGACACACACACACACACAATATACATTGAGATTGAACAGGAAATCTTCCTACACTCACCTTCCCTGTCTTCACCTAGATACGACACGAAATCTTCCTACACACATCTTACCTGAAAAGCACCCAAGGCTTTATCGGAGCGGAGAAGTCCGCCCCTAGGATCCAACAGCCCCATCAATGGCGGTGGATAATTCAGCATGGGATAGCGACGCATCATTTCGCTGTTGGAAAGCATCTCAAACTCCATGTTGTGACGACTCATGGCATACGAGGTGGAGGTAAGTAATTCTCCATTTGCCGGACCAATGTTGAGCACACCGCATTGCCTGATAAAAAGATGTTTCCATGTCAGTCAAAATATCTCACCTGCAAAATCTAAGACTAGAAGGCTAGCTGTTCACCAGCTCTGGATGTCATCATGATCTGGCTCTTGTAAGAGAAATCCAAAACAAGTGCGACTGCCCGCGTCCAGCAAACAAAAACCAGAAAAACAAACAAAAAAACCACACGAAAATAGAATCAGAACGCGTATTTAATACAACCAGACAAGACTAGCACAAATTTTCGGCCAACTGGCCTTTGTCAAGCGTCAATGTACTTCTTAGTCCTCTTCTCCCACTGGACGAAGCAGCAGGGAAGTTTCAGTCTATTTTTCCT
>JAPXFY010000996.1:22500-40000 GCA_030674185.1 Monoplex corrugatus
AGCTTTCCTGTAGTGACTAGGTGCTCAAATTTCAGTCAGTTACAAAAATAAAATAAAAAGAAGAAGAAGGAAGAAAAAACATACATTTTTACCTAAATTGTAATACAGATGCAGTGTATGATTTTTCAATGTATGTGGGGAAATGTAACAGCAGAGTTCTCTTGAGCATTGTGTTTTGATGATGGAATCACAGGTGAAGTGGAAGAGTATTCTAATTTATTGTTATTGTTATTTTTGTTTAAATCCCAGCCGACTGCGTAGAGCCATATCAGGGCCATAACCTTTCAATACACACACAATACTTCAACAGGAGAAAAAAAAGGAAAGAAAATTAAGTACACATATCAATTCATTCGCGCACATAACCTAAGGAGATGCCCCTGGCGTTGACCATTCCATCCCATTTATCACTCAGGGGATTTAAAAAACATACCTGAATACAAATTTAAACATAACTATAAGGACATTAAAACATATAAAAACGGGCCTAAACTACCTACTACACATATCTCATTTCCCTAGAGCCAAAGATGCACTGAATACATGGACCCAAATATCATTCCCAAGAGAAAGTACGCAAGCCTTTATCGAACACATACAGGTGAACGGATCAGCAAGGCAGAAAATGATAGGTAGAAATGACAGAAAGTGAAGGAGGAAGAAACAAACAAAGAGAGTGACAGAAAAGAGGACATTTGTAGCACAGAATTTCCAGAAGGTGGGGATACTATTTATACTGAAAGAGCCCCCGGCATCCCCACAGTAAGCTAGCAGAGTACCAAAGACTTGATTTAAAAATCATATCAGTTCTATGTGGATCTTAAAAAGTTGAATGAGATGTGTGTATTCGCACTGAATTTTGATAAAAGCGTTTGTGGGACAAATTTCAGTACAACATTTTGCAAGAAAATTCCTTTGTTAGTTATCAACATCTGTTTTAACAAATGAGCGCAAAGTGTTCTGTATATAACCTCTTAGTTGCAGACGTTATGATTTGAGGAACACAAGTTTTACTGCACGTTTGAAGATGCTGACTTGGGGTATCATGGACTTGGGCTCTGGCAGAGTCAAAGGGGTACAGCCATAACTGGTTGACGAGTGGTAAGAAACTCTGGAGAGAGCCGGACAGCAGAAGGTCCTATGAGGAGAAACCCCCGTCAAACAAGTGTTTCGGCCCTTAACTCCTGACACTCAAACAGGGCCGAGCCGCATCTAGGTCATAACTCCTGGATGCCCCTCTGATGTCGCCTTTAAAAAAAAAGAAAAGAACTTTTCTTTTAGAAATTTGTCCTCGATCTGGAATCGAACCCACGCATCCTAGGTGGTCAGGTTTCTCAAGGCAAAGTCATCCTTGTGACAGATGTCCTATCCACTTGGCTATCAGTCACCAGCAACATATATGGGAATTTTAAGCCTTATGAAGTTCACTTTTGTTCCTCCTGGTCCAGATCCAGCTGAAGCTCTTTTCCGCTGCTTCTGCTATTGTCTTTATGATTTTGGTCCTCTCTCTCCCTGAAATTAATAGCTGCTTCAGGAGATCATAGGATGATGTGCCTATCAACCCCCTTGCTCCAACCTCAAGGGCAAGGGCTTTGGTTTGAAAGCCAGATAATCTTGAACGCCCAGTACAAACTATGACTACATCCAAAACAAGTGCGACTACCCGCATTCAAGCAAACAGGAACCAGAAAAATACGAAAATAGAATCAGAAAGCGTATTGATACAACCAGACATGACAGGCGCAAATTTTCGGCCAACTGGAGCAGCACATGAAGTGTAAATCTTTTTCTCCTAATTTTTGTATTTGGTGTTTGCTCGTTTGTGATCTTACGATTACGCTGGCCGAAAATTTGCACCTGTCTCGTCTGGTTGTAGTAAATAAATACGTGTTCTGATTCTATTTTCGTGTTTTTCTGGTTCAAATAAGTACATGTTCTGTGATATGCAAAAGATACATTCTCTGATGTCAGCATCTGTAAATTCATCGACACTCTGACATGGAACCAAGATTATTCCAGTTATAGGCTGATACAATGCCAGTATAAAATATAGACTAGGTAATAACATAGGCAAGGTAGGGCCTCAGGACCTGGCCAGCTCATGGGTTTATGTGCAGGCTTAAGGCTTGTGCCATGATCACCATACACATGATACCTGTGACGTTATGCGTATGGAATTCGTTCCGAGCGCGGAGACGTCGTTTGAGAAACTGAAACTGAAACTGTGTTTGGTTTAATTTAATAACAGAATCCCTATAATAGTAGTGGTTATTGTTTCCCACACTTTGCTATTTTTTTCATTTTTAATTCTTTTATGTAAAGTGCGGCGAGCATGCTTTGGCACAGACTGCTGGGATACAATACATTAAGGAAATCACGATCGTTATAATCTCTCTGTCTCTGTCTGTCTGTCTCTGTCTGTCTGTCTGTTTGTCTGTCTCTCAGTATAATCTCTCTCTCTCTCTCTCTTTCTCTCTCTCTCATTATAATCTCTCTGTGTGTGTCTCTCTCTCTCTGTCTCTCTCTCTCTCTCTGTCTCTCTCTCTCTCTCTCTCTCTCTCTCTCTCTCTCTCTCCCGGGGGGCATGCTGGGTAATGGCGGCGAATAGCAGCTGTTTTGAGTTGCTGTGTATACTTTTCTCCATGACAGTGTTTTGATGATCTGTATCAAACAGCTATCCTGTGCAGTGCTTCAGTGATAGTCCCATGTGAGAGACAGTGCAGGAAAATGGTGGGCATTGAAGTGTGGAGAGCTGCTATCGGCATTTTCTGTGGACATTTCAAATCTGGGTCAAGAAGGTGTGCTCGAAAAAGTTTGAGGTGCGTACAGGTGAGCAAGGCCAGTGTCAATAACACAGTCTGGTCATCTTTGGATATTCTTGTCGCCTTTGTGGTATTTATTGCATTTGTGACATTCATTGACAGTTTCTTTTGTAATGCACATGAAATGTTGTCATTTAAAATGGCAAGACAAGCTGAACAAGAAAAAATAAAAGGAACAAGACTGGGGGCAGAAGAGGAGATATGTGTCACCGACGGTGTATGTCAGGTAGCCATGCACGTGCCATTGCTTTTCTCGGCCGTGTGCGTGCAGCACATCGTGTTTTGCGTGAGAAGGCTGCTCCTCTGCGGTGACATAGAGACAAATCCCGGCCCTATCACTGACAGTACCACACACACAGAGGACGGAAATGATAACATGGTTGACAGACTCATGCAAGTGATGCAGCAACAGTTCTCTGAGCAAACCAAATTGATAAGGAATGATCTTGGAGAGATCAAAGACGAGCTACGTCAAGTGAAAGAACGATGTGAGGAAATCAACAACAGGTGCAACAGACTGGAGAAAGATCACAGAAACCTGACGGAGACAGTGACAGATATGAGTGGCGACATACAACAACTGTTCCAGGAATCTAATGATGAGAAAGAGGAAATACAACAACTCACAGAGACAATCAGGGATATGAGACACGATGTTGCCCAATTAAAGTCAGACACAGACAGGTTAGAAGATTTTTCACGAAGAGATAATTTACGTTTTTTCGGGATTTCTCAGCAAGAATCTAGGGAAACGTTTGACTCATGTGCTACCGCAGTTATTGACGTTCTCAATAGCATTGACGACCCTAAAGTCTGGACTACTGATGACATCGTACGAGCACATCGAACTGGACAGACAAGACAAGGGCAACCCAAACAAATGATAGTCAAATTCACCAGGTGGAGAGACAAAATGCTGATTATTACAAACAGAGACATACGACGAAAACTAGATGTGAAAGGTATCAGGGTCGCAAACGACCTAACAAGAACACAGGCACAAATCGTTGCAAGAGCACGTAGTGAAGGCAAAAGAGCATACTTCCAAAAGGGACAATTGGTGATTGGACCAAGACCACCAGAACAGCGATCTTATGCTCAGATTGTGAGTGGTGACACAGTTTCAGACTTACAACCTAAACACACCTCCTCTTCCGACGTGAGAGACACGCCCACCTTCACCAATCGGCGGGATGAAGTCGCTGGTGGGGACCCCCCTCAAGATGGGGAGATGACGAGAGGAGTTGTCACCTCTAACGGGGGCAGAGTCGCGAGTGGTGGTTCCCCTTCCTCCTCCTCTTCCCCGCCTGTCATCTCACGTGCAAACCGGGCCGAGCTTCAGCGTGACGCCAACAGGAGTTCCCAGGGGCATGACACCGGGCGTCTTACAGAAACGGACGCACGTGCATCACGCGGCAGTCCTGCGGCAGACCGACAGACGGGTGAGAGGGTGAGCATGGGCAGCCAACCGCGACGGACGTCAACAAGCACGGCCCGCGGCAGAGGAGCAGGCGGTAACCTTGGCAACAGGAGCTTGCGTTCCGGTACTTCCAGAAAGCCATAGGACAGGCATGGCCATCCAAACCAGTGGTCCTTTTTGAATTACAACGTTGAAAATTTGTACAGTAAATTGAAGAACGTTTCCTTCATAAATTATGTAACAAAATTTGATTTTGTTTGTCTTACTGAATGTTTTCTTGATACTTCGTTTGATTTCAGCTGTTTGTTCACTGATTATTTGAAGTTTTACGCTCCAGCTAAGAAATTGTCACACCATGGCAGGAATTCGGGTGGAGTTTTATTGTTGGTGAAAAAAACTTTAGAAAATTGTGTGAAAGAAATAATGTTAGATTATGATAACACCATTGCCATCAGAGTAAACAAAAATGTATTTGATTTAGACAAAGATCTGATTTTGATTGCATGCTATGTTGCGCCAGAAGGAAGCCCTAGATATAACGAAACATTAATTAAAGATGGGATCTTGATGCTGGAAGAATTAATGCTACAACAGTTTGAAAAAGAAAAAACACATTTTATAATTATGGGAGATCTCAATGCTAGAACAGGTCACGAACAGTTTGCGCCTGAAGACATGACTACTTATTTGGAAGACATTGAGTATGACAGGATGTATAATGAATGTGATGTACGTTGTTCTAAAGATGAAACTGTGAATAGTTTTGGCAAAACATTGTTGAACTTATGTTTCATGTTGGATATGGTTATTTTGAATGGTTTTTGTGATGGAGATACAGAGGGTGAATACACTTTTGTGTCTCCAAACAGGTGTAGTGTGATTGACTATTTTCTTGTTCCATATAATTTGGTCTCATGCTTTGATTTACGGGTAGGTAACTGTGTTGATTCATGGCATCTACCTGTTGAGGTAATATGGAAAAGGGGAAATAATCATACATATGTAGAAAGTGCAAGACAACAAGGGGAAGAAAAAATTGTATGGTCTGAAGAATTAGCAAGTTTATTTGTACAAGAGCTTGATGGTTCTGAGTTCAACAATTGTCTACAGACAGCTTTCGGTTTGTTAGATTATAATGTGAATGACAGTTCGGAGCAGTTTACTAAGGCTTTATGCGGGGCAGCTGCGTGTATGGTACGAACAGTGAGACAAGGACAAAAGAAACAGAATGATTGGTTTGATAAGGAATGTGAAAGAAAGAAACAAGAAGTTAAGAGGCTACTGAAAAGATTCCAGAGATGCAAAACAGAAAAAGAAAAAAAAGAAAAAAGAGAAGCATATGTCATATCACGAAAAGAGTATGTTAAACTAAGGAAAACGAAAGAAAGGGAATACGAAGATAAGAAAATAAGAACACTCAAAGATTCCATCAATGACTCCAGGACATTCTGGTCAATAATAAGATCTGTTAATAGAAAGGCCTTTGTGTACAATGAAATCTCTATTGAACAATGGTACAATCATTTCTGCAGTGTTTTCAATGATATCGGGGGAAATACTGCACAAGAGAGTAATATAGTAGAGGAAGAAAATAATTTTGAGCCCCTTTTCAATGAGCCTATAACTAAAGAAGAAGTGACTGCGAGTATCAGGCATTTGAAAGCAGGAAAGAGCGCAGGACCAGATCAAATAATCAGCGAAATGTTAAAACATGCAAATGCTAATGTAATTGATTTCCTTGTCCATTTATGTAACAAGCTTTTTGATAATGGCATTTTTCCGTCAGAATGGGCAAAGTCCATAATAATCCCAATTCATAAAAAAGGAGATGTGAATAATCCAGATAATTATAGAGGAGTCGCTCTAACAAGTATAGTGAGTAAAGTTTATACATATATTTTGAATAAGAGATTAACAAAGTGGGCAGAAAAAGAAGAGAAAATAGTTGAAGAACAAGCTGGATTTAGAGCAAAATACAGTACAATTGATCATATTTTCACACTTTACTCCCTTGTGCAGAAGCATTTACTTTTAAATAAGAAACTTTATGTTGCATTTGTGGATTTTAGGAAGGCATTCGATTCTGTGAATCGTAATAATCTTTGGAATATATTACGTAAAAGTGGTGTGAATGGAAAATTATATATGGCCCTAAGAGGAGTTTATAACTCAGTGTTTGCATGCGTGCGTGAGAAGTGTGTATATTCAGATTATTTTGAATGCCCTAAAGGAGTGAAACAGGGGTGTCAATTGAGTCCTCAATTGTTTTCATTTTTCATTAATGAATTAGCAGTGGAACTGTCAAGAAAAGGCAGGCATGGCATTCAAATTATCCCTGGGGTTATTGAGATATTCCTATTGCTGTTTGCAGACGATGTTGTTCTTCTCTCTGGTACAGTCAAAGGCTTACAAAACCAGTTAAATGTCTTAAAGGAAGAATCGGATCGACTAGCTTTAACAGTTAACATGGATAAAACTAATATTATGATTTTCAGGAAGGGTGGACATTTATCAAAACACGAAAAATGGTTCTATGGAATTAACGAGGTTAAAGTTGTTAATTCTTATAAATACTTAGGAATAATATTTTCGACAAAATTAAGTTTAAATTATGCATGGGAAGAATCTTGTAATAAAGGGAAAAAAGGTGTTATTGAAATTCTAAAATCCTTACGGAAGCTCAATTCTATTGATTGTAATTTATATTGGAAAATGTTTGATACACAGATAGAACCTTTACTTACATATGCAGCTGAAGTATGGGGTCTTACTGTAAATCCACATATGGAAAAAGTGCATACATATGCTATAAAACGTTTTTTGGCTGTACCAATTCACTCTTCTAATACTGTTTTATATGGAGAAACTGGAAGATATCCTTTATACATTAGAACCTTTGTGAAGAGTATTAAATACTGGTTGAAATTGTTAAGGCTTCCACAATCTCGGTTATGTAAACAGGCATATGAAATGATGGTTACTCAAATGGAAATAGGAAAACAGAACTGGGCCTATCAGGTAAAAAAGGCTTTATCAGAACTTGGGTTTGGAATCGTGTGGTTGTCCCAGGGAGTAGGAAATGAGTGTCAGTTTATTAATGAATTTAAAGACAGGCTTATTTGTTCGTTTAAACAAAATTGGCACTCAGATATGGAAAACAAAGAAAAATATAGTTGGTTCTTCTCATTTAAAGATGTTTTTCAAACCGAAAAATATCTCAGTGTTGTTACGGATAAATGGCAAAGAACTAATTACGCAAGATTTAGATTAAGAACACTTGGTTTCAATGCAAATAAAAATTGGTTTCAACCTGGGACGTCCACAGTATATCCTTGCCCCTTATGTGGAAACAATGTCGATAATGAAAAACACTTTTTATTCCAATGCCAAATTTTTGACACAATACGTGGAAAATGCAAAGTTTTTGAATCCGACATGGCCAAAAGACAAGATGTATCTATTTTGTCATCTGATGACGAAGTCATAATCAAATCAGTGGCACTATACATTGCGGAAGCACAAAAAATAAGACATAAACACTTACAAGCCCGACAATAGTGCTAGACAATATCATACTGGGATTAATTTAATCTCTTTTGACTGATGTGGGCTATATCACGTTAACTCCAAAAGAAGCCGCTTTATTATAGACTCTGTTTTGTAAAGAGCTGTTTTCATTTGCTTTATTTTGCTTTGTTTGCCGATAATTTAAGAGTAGCTAATAATATGAAAATAATGGTATATTTGTAGAATATGTTAGAAGTGGATATTGAAAGGGTATATAGACACTTAAGGGTCTACTATACATGTTAACAAAAACAAAAAAAACAAACAAACCAAAAAACAAATAAATAAAAGGCATAGTGATGTCCCTTGTTAACAGAGTATTTTGGGGCAGTTATGTGAAGATTATATTATTATCACTAAATGTAAGGTTTGGGTGGTCTAGCCCAGATGTTTCATCATATTACAGTTTTGATGTGTGTGTGTGTGCGCACGAGCGCGCGCCCGCGTGTGAGCGTATATGGATGCGTGTGAGTGGGTGTGGGTGTGTGAAAAAGATTTTGGTTTGTCTAAACCTAGACAAATTATTGGCCTGAATGTGGGAACACTGTTCTGATATTTTTTGTTGTTGTTTTCTTTGCATTATGTAGTAGTGGTAAAATGGATGATTGTTCATTATATATGATTTGAATATGTTCGACTGTTCAAGGAATGGATGTTCGATATTTTTTTGATTATGTGTGAAGAATTTGCGCACATACAAAGAGTGGATTATGTGTCGCACTACTGGAAAATTGTTATCCCCCTTGTCAAAAGACCTTTTCGGGTAATGACAATAAACAGTTTCAGTTTTTTCAGTTTTTCTCTCTCTCTCCCCAAACACTACTGATATTCCAGTTTTGCAGTATTTTGATGCCTTTATGCTATCATAGGCTCGTAGTTCATGTATCTTAGTACAGGCTCTGCAAAGATATTACAGTACACTTGTACACTTGTATTATATTAATGCAGGCTCTATAAGGCTAACAGCTGGATGAAAAATAAAAAGGCACATAAAACCCTACAACATTATCGCGTCTATGTCACTACCCTCGAAAATCAACATTTGTTCTGGTTCTTGTTCCACCAGCCCCCCACCCCCCCACCCCACTCCCCTCTCCGTTCACGTTAACCCTTACACTTCTTCATCCCGCACATCACTTTCTTAACCCTACACGCTAATTTTCTTAACCCTTTGACTTCCTCACCCTTTGCACCGACGTCATTAATCCTTTCACTTCATCACTTTTACACCAACGTCCTTAACCCTTTCACTTCCTCATCCTTCACACCAACGTCCTTAACCCTTTCATTTCATCATTCTTTAAAACGACGTTATTAACCCTTTCACTTCCTCACTTTTACACCAACGTCCTTAACCCTTTCACTTCCTCATCCTTCACACCAACGTCCTTAACCCTTTCACTTCATCATTCTTTACACCAACGTCCTTAACCCTTTCACTTCATCATTCTTTAAAACGACATCATTAAGCCTTTCCTTCCTCACTCTTTACACCAACGTCATTAACCCTTTTACTTCCTCACTTTTTACACCAACGTCCTTAACCCTTTCACTTCCTCACTATTTACACCAACGTCCTTAACCCTTTCACTTTATCCTTTACACCGACGTCATTAACCCTTTCACTTCCTCACTTTTTACACCGACGTCTTTAACCCTTTCACTTCCTCATCCTTTTCACCAACGTCCTTAACCCTTTCACTTCCTCACCCTTTACACCGACGTCATTAACCCTTTCACTTCCTCATCCTTTACACCGACGTCCTTAACCGTTTCACTTCCTCACTATTTACACCAACGTCGTTAACCCTTTCACTTCCTCATCCTTTACACCGACGTCATTAACCCTTTCACTTCCTCACTCTTTCCACCGACGTCCTTAACTCTTTCACTTCCTCACTCTTTATACCAACGTCGCTAACCCTTTCATTCCTCATCCTTTATATCGACGTCCTTAATCCTTTCACCTCCTCACCTTTCACATCAAAGTCATTAACCCTTTGACATCCTCATCCTTTACACTAACGTCCTTAACCTTCCGACTTCCTCAACGTTTACATCAACTTCTTTAACCCTTTGACTCCCTCGCCCGTGTCCACCTAGAGCGAGGAAGGGGAAAGGTTAATGGGAGCAGAGCCTTCAAGAAGAAACTCGTTAGCAGACTGAGGGAGTTAAAAGATTAAACAAAGGTAGTGATTTTTTTGTTTCGAAGTATTCTGTTTTTCTTTAACGTGTGTATGCACACATATGTGTTGTTTTGCCCACATTGTCCACACAGTATATTGCTGTATGCTGAGCAGGTATCCATCACGTTTCCATAAGCCACTTGACACTGACATGACTTACAGGATCTTTACTGAGCATAGGGCAGCGAGAAAGATCTTTACTGAGCATATAGCAGCGACAAAGATCTTTACTGAGCATATAGCAGTGAGAAAGATCTTTACTGAGCATATAGCAGCGAGAAAGATCTTTACTGAGCATATAGCAGCGAGAAAGATCTTTACTGAGCATAGAACAGCGAGAAAGATCTTTACTGAGCATATAGCAGCGAGAAAGATCTTTACTGAGCATATAGCAGCGAGAAAGATCTTTACTGAGCATATAGCAGCGAGAAAGATCTTTACTGAGCATATAGCAGCGAGAAAGATCTTTACTGAGCATATAGCAGCGAGAAAGATCTTTACTGAGCATATAGCAGCGAGAAAGATCTTTACTGAGCATATAGCAGCGAGAAAGGTCTTTACTGAGCATATAGCAGCGAGAAAGATCTTTACTGAGCATAGAGCAGCGAGAAACTCTGGGGAGAGCCGGACAGCAGAAGGTCCTCAGAGAAGAAACCCCCGTCAAGCAAGTGTGTGTTTCGACCCTGAACCCTTTGACTCACTCCCTCACCTTATCCGCCACCATCCCCCCTCCCCCCCCCCCCCCACACCTTCTGGAAATTCTGTGCTAGAAATTTCCTCTTTTCTGTCGATCTCTTTGTTCCTTGCCTTGTTATTTTGCTTTCTGTCATTTCTTCCTATCATTTTCTGCCTTGCTGGTCCATTCACCTGTATGTGTTCGATGAAGTCTTAGGTACTTTTTTTTGGGATTGATAATTGGGTACATGTATTGAGTGCATTTTTGGCTCTAGGTAGGTGAGATATTCTGAGGCAAGTTTGGGTGATTTTTGCCCGTTTTTTGTGTATAGTTTTGTGTCCTTGGTTGTGTTTCAATTAGTGTACAGGTGTGTGTGTGTGTGTGTGTGTGTGTGTGTGTGTGTGTGTGTGTGTGAGTGTGTGTGTGTGTGTGTGTGTGTGTGTGTGTGTGTCTGTGTGTGTGTGTGTGTGTGTGTGTCTGTGTGTGTGTGTGTGTGTGTGTGTGTGTGTGTGTGTGTGTGTGTGTGTGTGTGTGTGTGTTTTGATCCCCTGTGCAATAGGTTGGACGGTACCCAGGCAGGATCGAACCCCAGACCTTCTGACCGGAATTCTGACGTCTTATCTACTTGACCGCCATATCCTGCCAAAAGCATCACATGATTATTGCGTCTTTCGTAAATAAGACCAGAAACGAACTGGTGCAACATAAGATATCATCATCATCATCATCATCATCATCATCATCATCATCATCATCATCATCATCATCATGTGTCTTGCTGCATAGCGTTGGCGATCATGGACCTCCATACTAATCTATCTTTAGTTGCTTCAAGTGTATCTGCCACCCTTTCTGTCCTCATCCAATCCGCAGATCCGTCCAATATTTTCTCCCAGTGTCAACCTGGTGCTCTTTTTTTTCCCTCCGGCTTTCCTGTTGTGACTAGGTGCTCAAATTTCTCTTGTTTCATAAAATGTCTTATAGATGCTGCTTGTCTTTTCCTAAACTTCTTCATGAGGGTTCCTTTTTGTGTTTTTTATTTTAAGACTGTCCTGTACATTTTTTTTGCTGTCTATGGAACTCTGTCATAAGACGACATGTGACAATAATGAGTGTATTCTATTGGGTAGAAAACCTTTCTTCAGTTTTAAGCAGCTCACATGAACACGTACACATCCGCAATTACAATCACACACACATACATACATACATACATACATACACACACACACAAACACACACAAAATGCGCATACACACATACATACATACACACACACACACACACATACACAAACACACACACATGCGCACATACACATGCGTACACATACACACGCAATCACACACACAGACACACAGACAACACACACACACACACACAAAATACATTTACACACATACAAACACACCCACATACTCACACACACATCACACACGCAGAGATACAGAGAGGCGGAGAGAGGGAGGGAGAGAGAGAGAGAGAGAATGAGAGAGAGCGAGAGAAGAGAGAGAGAGGAGAGAGAGAGTGGGAGAGACAAAGACAGAGACACGAGAGAGAGAGACAAAGACAGAGACAGAGAGAGAGAGAGACAGAGGCAGAGAGACAGATACAGATACAGATACAGAGACAAAGGGAGAGAGAGAGACAGACAGACAGACAGACAAACAGACAAAGACAGAGAGACAGAGACAGAACATGAAAGCTTTCTCAAGATCACTATTATTAACTGTTAACACAACCAGGAAAAGGGAGACTGTCTGTATGGCTTGACGATCTGTCTTCAAGTTAAAAACACAAACCAGAGGGCAAACACATTGTGTAAATGTATGTGTGACCTTAGCTGACCTCATGAGTAGCTGTGCGTTATCTTGGTTTGACATATCTCTGTTTTAAGAGGCCGGTAGACACACCATTATGTAAAGAGCTTATCATGTCTACAGGTACGAGTTTCGTAAGTTTAGAGTTTGCTCAAACGGGATTCATTACAATAGGACAATTCCGTACGCGCTCTACCCAAATCTGCCAGCAATTATCTGGCAGACTCCTTTCATCATCATCATCATCATCATCATCATCATCGTCGTCGTCGTCGTCGTCATCATCATCATCATCATCATCGTCGTCGTCGTCGTCGTCGTCATCATCATCATCATAATCGTCGTCGTCGTCGTCGTCGTCGTCGTCGTCGTCGTCGTCGTCGTCATCATCATCATCATCGTCGTCGTCATCGTTGTCATCATCATCATCATCATCATCATCATCATTATGTGCCGTGCTGCATGGCGTTGGCGATAACGACCGTCCATATGAATCTATGTTTTGTCGTTGCAAGTGTATCTACCATCCTTTCTGTTCTCATCCACTCTGCAAAAACTAATATTTTCTCCCTGGTGCTCTTTTTCCATCTAGGTTTCCTGTTGTGACTGGATGCTCAAATTGCTCTTTTCTCATAAAATGTCCTATAAATGCTGGATTTTTTCCCTGATCTTCTTCATAAATGTTCTTTTTGTGTTGTTTTTCTTTTTCCTGATCTTCATAAATTTTTAATGTTGTTTTTGTGTTTGCTTCTTTCAATATTTGTCTCGCTTGTTTTCTTTGCTGTCCACAGAATTCTTAACGTTCTTCTTAGAAAACCACATTTCAGCTGCCTCTGTCCTGTTCTGATTTTGCTTGTGTTGATTTGTCCAAGATTTGCATCCGTGCGACAGTATTGGTTCTTCACGAAAACCTGTGTGCTGGCAAGGTTTTGAAATAGAAGGGGTGGTGGTGGTGGTGGTGGTAGTGGTGGTAGTGGTGGTGATAGTGGTAGTAGTGGTGATGGTGGTAGTGGTGGTGGTGGGGTGGTGGTAGTGGTGGTGATGGTGGTGGTGGTGGTGGAGGGAGAACAGACGAATAAAACGATAAGCTGGCACCATCAGAATGATGAGAAAAAATCAAGATGGGCAGCGAACAGGCCAGAGGGCCGGAATTGAATTTGAGATGTCTCAGCTTGACTTTATGGCCCCATCAGGAGTACTAACCAGTACTAACCAGACTAAAGGCTATCTCTATATACATATATAGAACATGCTTGCCGACAGATACTGCCATTCCGCCATTCTAGCTGGGTCAAGGTAGCGTGACCTTCAGCTTCATCTGCATGAAAAAGAAAGGTTAAAGTTTATCCCCTAACCCTGAAGTCATAGAGGAGTGAGGTAGAACAGATTTCAACCTTTCTCAAGTCCCACATTATGGTAATCATAATGAGGAGAAAAGATTGGCGGTAGAATGGTTCAGACGTTCGCCTGCCAATAACTAAACTCGAAGTTCCAGGGTTTGCTCCTGTGGAAGCCCGACTTTTCTCCTCAGTTTAATTGGAAAATCGAACTGAACGTCTAGTCCTAACTTCGGAACGGGACGAGAAACGAGTTGGACTTGTGTGCCTTCTGGCCTGAGCACGATTACGATCCCATGACAGTTGAAATTCGTGAAAGAGCAGAGCTTTCGCTTGGCTGTCCTGACATGAAAACATGGAGACATAGGTTGATTTTCCCAGCAACTCCCCCCCCCCCCTCTTTGACAGCTAATTAATCTTCTTCCTTCTAAAGTCTTGGTTAAAAAAAAAAAGGATTGGCGCTGAACTGCGGCGACAAGCTCACAAAGGGGTGAGCAGCCCGAGTTTCACATGGCAAATCCACTGTGATAAAAGCTATGAATATGAATATGATATGATTAATGTTAATGACACTTTGTTTTCCAACAGTAATGATACTTTATTTTCCACAGTAATGAAACTTTATTTTCCAACAGTAATGACACTTTATTTTCCAACAGTAATGATACTTTATTTTCCAACAGTAATGACACTTTATTTTTCCAACAGTAATGACACTTTAATTTTCCAACAGTAACGACACTTTATTTTCCAACAGTAATGACACTTTATTTTCCAACAGTAATGAACTTATTTTCCAACAGTAATGACACTTTATATTTTCCAACAGTAATGACACTTTATTTTCCAACAGTAATGATACTATATATTTCCAACAGTAATGACACTTTATTTTCCAACAGTAATGACACTTTATTTTCCAACAGTAATGACACTTTATTTTCCAACAGAATGACACTTTATTTTCCAACAGTAATGACACTTTATTTTCCAACAGTAATGACACTTTATTTTCCAACAGTAATGACACTTTATTTTCCAACAGTAATGACATTATATTTTCCAACAGTAATGACACTTTATATTTTCAACAGTAATGACACTTTTTTTCCAACAGTAATGACACTTATTTTTTTCCAACAGTAATGACACTTTTTTTTCCAACAGTAATGACACTTTTTTTCCAACAGTAATGACACGTTATTTTCCAACAGTAATGACACTTTATATTTTCCAACAGTAATGACACTTTAATTTTTCAACAGTAATGACACTTTTTTTTCCAACAGTAATGACACGTTATTTCCAACAGTAATGACACGTTATTTTCCCACAGTAATGACACTTTATTTTCCAACAGTAGAAGTTAGCAGCCACAAGCCATTCTTTAAAGCTTACAGCTGCTTGCAAGTTGTGTGTTTTCCTATTCCCGTAAACCAGCCACTGAAATGATTTACAGGATCTTAAACGTGCAGATTTGATACTCTGCGTGTGTACACACACGAACGGGCCTTAAATACTGGCAGGTGTGCACACATGTAGACCTGGAATATGGGAAAATATCTCCACTCCTTACCCACCAGGCGAAGGTGCCTAGGCGGAATGACCCTAGAACCTTCTGACCTTCTGACTTACAAAGAGGGTTATGAGGGGGGTGCTCATCACCTCTTCCTTGCTGCTTTACCTTCCCCAATCCACCACAGGGCCATGTACCCAATAACAGCTGGGCGCACTGGAGGCTACATTATCCACGTCATATCATCATTTTTATGAGGAAAGGGGAATAGAGTACCTGGTCACAACAGGAAAGCTGGAGGGAAAGAGAACACCAGGTAGACCCAGGGAGAAAATATTGGACGGACTTACAGGTGGCTGAGGACAGAGAGGGTGGGAGATGTACTTGCAGCGACAGGGGATAGATCGTATGTGACTATCTCTTGTTGCCTCAAGCATCTCTTCCACCCTCTTTGTCTTCAGCCACTCTGCAAGTCCGGCTAGATCATCTCCCTGGCTCTACCTGGTGCTTCTCTTTCCCTCCAGCTTTCCCGTTGTGACCAGGTGCTCCAATTCCCATTTCCTCATAATGATCCTTTATCATCGACTATGGGTTTTCACACAAGATCCTTTATCGTCTACTATGGGTCTTTACGATGATCCTTTATCGTCTACTATGGGTCTTTACAATGATCCTTTATCGTCTACTATGGTCTTCACAATGATCCTTTATCGTCGACTATGGGTCTTCACAATGATCCTTTATCGTTACTTGGGTCTTCACAATGATCCTTTATCGTTACTTGGGTCTTCACAATGATCCTTTATCGTCTACTATGGGTCTTCACAATGATCCTTTATCGTCTACTATGGGTCTTCACAATGATCCTTTATCGTCTACTTGGGTCTTTACAATGATCCTTTATCGTCTCTATGGGTCTTCACAATGATCCTTTATCGTCTACTATGGGTCTTCACAATGATCCTTTATCGTCTACTATGGGTCTTTCACAATGATCCTTTATCGTCTACTATGGGTCTTCACAATGATCCTTTATCGTCTACTATGGGTCTTCACAATGATCCTTTATCGTCTACTATGGGTCTTTACAATGATCCTTTATCGTCTACTATGGGTCTTCACAATGATCCTTTATCGTTGACTTTGGGTCTTCACAATGATTCTTTATCGTCTACTATGGGTCTTCACAATGATCCTTTATCGTTGACTTTGTGTCTTCACATTGATCCTTTATCGTCTACTATGGGTCTTCACAATGATCCTTTATCGTCTACTATGGGTCTTTACAATGATCCTGTATTGTCTACTATGGGTCTTCACAATGATCCTTTATCGTCTACTATGGGTCTTTACAATGATCCTTTATCGTTGACTTTGGGTCTTCACAATGATCCTTTATCGTTGACTTTGTGTCTTCACAATGATCCTTTATCTTGACTTTGGGTCTTCACATTGATCCTTTATCGTCTACTATGGGTCTTCACAATGATCCTTTATCGTCTACTATGGGTCTTTACAATGATCCTTTATCGTCTACTATGGGTCTTTACAATGATCCTTTATCGTCTACTATGGGTCTTTACAATGATCCTTTATCGTCTACTATGGGTCTTCACAATGATCCTTTATCGTTGACTTTGGGTCTTTACAATGATCCTTTATCATTGACTTTGGGTCTTTACAATGATCCTTTATCGTCTACTATGGGTCTTCACAATGATCCTTTATCATCTACTATGGGTCTTCACAATGATCCTTTATCGTCTACTATGGGTCTTCACAATGATCCTTTATCGTCTACTATGGGTCTTCACAATGATCCTTTATCGTTGACTTTGTGTCTTCACAATGATCCTTTATCGTTGACTTTGGGTCTTCACAATGATCCTTTATCGTCGACTTTGGGTCTTCACAATGATCCTTTATCGTTGACTTTGGGTCTTCACAATGATCCTTTATCGTCGACTTTGGGTCTTCACAATGATCCTTTATCGTTGACTTTGGGTCTTCACAATGATCCTTTATCGTCGACTTTGGGTCTTCACAATGATCCTTTATCGTTGACTTTGGGTCTTCACAATGATTCTTTATCGTTGACTTTGGGTCTTCACAATGATCCTTTATCGTCTACTATGGGTCTTCACAATGATCCTTTA
>JAPXFY010000997.1:0-2500 GCA_030674185.1 Monoplex corrugatus
CATTAGACTCAAAGGGCAAAATCTTCAATAAGTGCAAAACATTGATACTTAGAAAATTTGTGTTACCTAATATGGAAACATGGACAGAGAAATTCCGACAACAGTCCAGTAGGCAGATGCTAAGTGAGCTACCAACTTTCATCCCTTTTGTGTGTGTGTGTGTGTGTGTGTGTTGTGTTGTTCGGGGTGACTTTCTTGTGATTGTGTGGGTGTTGATGCAGTCAGTTCGCATTGGGGTTGAGGGGGCTGGATGTGTTTTCATACATATTTCGCTGTGTGTGTGTGTGTGTGTGTGTGTGTGTGTGTGTGTGTGTGTGTGTGTGTGTGTGTGTGTGTGTGTGTGTGTGTGTGTGTGTGTGTGTGTGTGTGTGTGTGTGTTCGTTCGTTCTTTGATTTAACGTCTTGTGGGTTGAGGGGGGCTGGATGTGTTTCCATACATATTTCGCTGTGTGTGTGTGTGTTTGTGTGTGTGTGTGTTTGTGTGTGTGTGCGTGTGTGTGCGTGTGTGTGTGTGTGCATGTTGTGAGTGAGTGAGTGTATGTATGTGACAGTGACAGTGTATGTGACAGTGACAGTGGGTGTGTGAGTTACCCTCTGTGCGTGCGTGTGTGTGTGTGTGTATGTGTGTGTGTGTGTGTGTGTATGTATGTGTGTGTCTGTGTGTGTGTGCGTGTGTGTGTGTGTGTGTGTGAATGAGAGTAAGTGTGTGAGTGCGTGCGTGCGTGTGCGCGTGTGTGTTTAGGCGCGCGCGCGCGTGCGTGCACGCTCGCGACGCGCTTTTAGATATGTATTTCACCACAATGTGGTCTACACTGTGTCAATGACAGACTGATACAGAGACATAAAACACTACGTTATCTGTGACCTTAAGACCTTGCCAGCGCAAGACTTACGGCTTAGGTCATGAGCCTTTTGGATCTTCTCTATCACATGGCGTCATGTCAGTGACGTCAATGCTGGCACGTGGAACTCGTATTTCGAGCGCAGAGGCGCTATCTTGAGAAACGGAAGCCGAGATTGAAACTTGAACCCGCTTCTAAAACACCAAGGCATCCTTACGAAAACAACTTCACACATACATCAGTACAATCTTTACACCCACACTGACTTATCAGGAGCCGGACCTGGACACCAAACAAAACACCTGACGATCACACCCTGTGAGATGAGACGTCTCTGAAGACAAGATTGCAAGATGAGAAGAGATGTGGTTAGAAACGAAGAGATCCGAAAGATGGTTTGAACATCTGCCAAACCACTACATCACAGAACAGAGGATCAAGCAGTTGGAAAAGCTGACCGTAATGCCAGTCAACCAGCCAGCCCTCTGAGACTCATCATCATCATCATCATCATCATCAGTGCCCTGCCGCATGGCGTTGGCGATCATGGACTTCCATCTGCCTCTATCTCTCGTTGCCCCTAGCATCCCCCCCCCCACCCTCCTCGTCCCCAGCCACTCTGCAAGTCCGTCCAGCATTTTCTCCCTGGGTCTACCCGGTGCTCTCTTTCCCTCCAGCTTTCCCGTTGTGACCAGGTGCTCTAAATCCCTCTTCCTCGTAAAATGGCCTATAAATGTCGCCTGTCTTTTCCTAATCTTCCTTATGAGTGATCTACTTGTGTCTGCCTCCATCAAGACTGTCTCGTTTGTTTTCTTTGCTGTCCATGGAACCCTCAACATTCTTCTTAGAAACCACATCTCCCAAATACCAAAATACCAAAATACTGGGTCTTCAGTGCCAAAGATGACCACGATGACGCTAGACACATGGAGTGGCAGATTTACAACACGTCTCTGCTAGGCTTGACCGTCTTGCTTTCAATTCCCACAACTTCTTTCAGTAAAAGCGTACAAATAAAAACTTTAAGCTTTTCGAGACATGCATGCCGTTTACATGTTTTCAAGATCCATAAAACATTGAGTTCCTGAATAGGAACCCCTTAAAGTAGAGAATAAAATGTATGGGCAACGTATTAAACAAAACTGTAAGCCTACTAGAAAACAATGAATAAATAAATATATAAATAAGTATTAAACAAAACTGTAAGCCTACTAGAAAACAATGAATAAATAAATATATCAATATATTAATAAGTATTAAACAAAACTGTAAGCCTACTAGAAAACAATGAATAAATAAATATATAAATAAGTATTAAACAAAACTGTAAGCCTACTAGAAAACAATGAATAAATAAATATATCAATATATTAATAAGTATTAAACAAAACTGTAAGCCTACTAGAAAACAATGAATAAATATATATATCAATATATTAATAAGTATTAAACAAAACTGTAAGCCTACTAGAAAACAATGAATAAATAAATATATCAATATATTAATAAGTATTAAACAAAACTGTAAGCCTACTAGAAAACAATGAATAAATAAATATATAAATAAGAAAAACGTGTATCAAAAAAACAGACAATGGAAACTGTAAGCTTACTAGAAAATAGCAAAATGAAAATCTACCAAAAAAAGTATAAAAATA
>JAPXFY010000997.1:7500-15000 GCA_030674185.1 Monoplex corrugatus
TTCAGTATACTGACAATATAATTTCATTTACTACTACATTGCCCAAACGATCCATGCCAAAAGCATGCTCGATGCGCTTTACAGAAACAAAACAAAAATATTAGGCTTAAACTTTTAATCAAGTAACAGATACTGACAAAACATGAAATGAAAATAGGTATCAGGAAATCATAGTAACATAAGTATTAGGAAACGAAAGTCTTCCAGGGGGAGTCTTCAGTATAAGCAGTATCCCCATCTTCTTGATATTCTATGCTAGAAACTTCCCCTTTTCTGTCACTCTCTTTGTTTCTGCCTTCTCTTTTGTTTTCTGTCATCTCTTCCTATCATTTTCTGCCTTTCTGGTCCATTCACCTGTATGTGTTCTGTAAAGCCTTACATTCTCTTTCAGGATTGGTCTTGGGTGCATGCATTAACTCTTTAACTCCCGCATCCTGTCCACCAGCATCCTGTATTGCCAACGATGCTAGCAAAGAAAACATTTACCCATTTGATTCCCTCACCCTATCCACCAGCTTCCCGAGACAAGAGCTGACACATGTAAAGCAAACAACGTCAACCCCCAATAATAACAAATAAAGCAACAATAATAACATAACAATAATAGTAGAAATGAAACATTATATACAGTTTTGTTATACGTAAAAGTAAAATCATCATCATCAGGTGCCTTGCCGCATGGTGTTGGCGATTATGGACTTCCATCTGTCTCTGTCTCTTGTTGCCATCATCAGGTGACTTGCCGCATGGCGTTGGCGATTATGGACTTCCATCTGTCTCTATCTCTTATTGCCTCCAGCATCTCTTCCACCTTCCCTGTCTTCAGCCACTCCGCAAATCCGTTTAGTATCTTCTCCCTGGGTCTACCCGGTGCTCTCCTTCCCTCCAGCTTTCCCGTAAAATACAGACAGAAAAGAAGAAATTACAGAAAACAATAACCCTATGACTCTCGCACCCTAGCCACCAAATGCAAAAACCTCAATGCTTTGATTCCCTCACCCTATCAACCAGATTCCTGAAGGAAGCTGGTGGGTTGGGTGAGTGAATCAAAGGGTCAAATTTTTGGTTTGCTACCATGGTTGGCAATGCACGATGCTGGTGGAAAGGGTGCGAGAGTCAAGGGATCGAGAATAAACAAATGGGGAGGGGAGGTGCGGGGTGTAGAGATATGTCAATTAGTGCTATGATGAAAATACACGAACCATAACGCTTGCAACATTAAGGAAGTTATCATCATCATCATCATCATCAGGTGTCCTGCCGCATGGCGTTGGCGACCATGGACTTCCAACCATCTCTATCTCTCGTTGCCCCCAGCATCTCCCCCACCCTCTTCATCCCCAGCCACTCTGCAAGTCCGTCCAGCATTCTCTCCCTGGGTGTACCTGGTGCTGTCTTTCCCTCCAGCTTTCCCGTTGTGACCAGATGCTCCAAATCCCCCTTCCTCATAAAATGGCCTAAAAAATGTTGCTTGTCTTTTCCTAATCTTCCTTATGAGTGATCTACTTGTGTCTGCCTCCATCAAGGAAGTTATAAAAATCAATAATGATAAAATGTAGATTTCCACATGTCAACCAATCACGCCCATTACAAAAACAGTCTTGACAGCACAGTACAAGTGTATCGGGAGAAATATGCCGAGTAAGCCTAAAATATCCAGTTTCATCTTCTCATACTTCAACTTTAAGACTACTTAACTATCGGCATAACGTTTCTTCCACTTACATGATTGTGTCGCTGTGTCCAGCCATAAAACTTAAAATGGTATACATCTATATCAATTTCCGTCTCCTCATAAACTTAAACTTCACTAAGAGTTTTGAAGACATGTTATACTAAAAGTCCTTGTAAAAGGAAAGAAAGAAAGAAAGAAAGAAAGAAACAGTAAAAAAAAAAAATCAATAAAAAAATAAAAACCCTGACGTAAGCATAATTTCTTGCCCTTGCCGATATGTCCACGTGCTTGTGTGTTCACATGTCGAAGTGTCCAGGAACTGACATTTTTTGTTTTTTGTTTTTTGTTTTTTTTTTGCTTTTCTTCACCCTCCCTACCTACCCCATTTTCTACGTCACATTACTGGCCATACATCTGAGATGTCTTTTTGCCACAATGCTATGATAATGGTGACGATGAAGATGACAATCATGACACTTTGGAGTTCCAATCTGGATTCAGATGCGAGTAAAAAAAAAAGCCGTAGCTTACTCTACGTTTACGTCCATAATACTTACAGGCGTCACCAGGCCCGACAGACACAGACATCTGCGATGTTGGTCGGGAAATTTGAGCGACCAATCTCAATGACACGTCTTGAAATGGATAAGACTTTTAAGATTTTTAAAATATTTTTGAAACACTGAATGAAAATCTCATATGTACAATGAAAGGATAGAATCATGAACAAAACGAAAACAAAATAAAAAAAATATATGGGCGATATAGAAAATATTACATGCAAAATGAAGTGGGTAAGACTTGGCTGTGAGGTGACAGTTTTCCCTTCTGAGCCAATAGCATGCTCAACTCCAGATAGGAGCCAGTTGGATCCGAAAAATCTCACATCAATTTTGACAGGACTGATAGGGATTCGAACACCAAAACCTTCCAGTAGTTATCCCGTTATATTAACCACTGCACCAGGACGACATGCTCCGAGCCTTGACCTTGGCATGGAATATCAATATCAGTATTCTCATTCCCTTTATCGTCGTGATGTTATGTCTGTCTGTCTGTCTGTCTGTCTCTGTCTCTATGTCTCTCTGTCTCTCTCTCCCTCTCTCTCTCTCTCTCTCTCTCGTCCCCTTTTTGTTTATGATATTTGTAAACGTTTCATCCGTTGACACTGATTTAGTGATGTTCAATATTCACATTTATCTATCTATCTATCTATCTATCTATCTATCTATCTATCTATCTATCTATCTATCTATCTATCTATCTATCTATCTATCTACCTGTCTGTCTTTCTGTCTGTCTGTCTGTCTGTCTTATCTAATTACCTGTATGTCTGTCTATCGGTATATATATATATACATGTATATATATATATATATATATATATATTGTGTGTGTGTGTGTTGTGTGTGTGTGTGTGTGTGTGTGTGTGTGTGTGTGTGTGTGTGTGTGTGTGCGTGTATGCGCGCACTCTGTGTGTGTGTGTATGTATGAGTGTGCGCGCACTCTGTGTGTGAGAGAGAGAGAGAGAGACGGAGAGAGACAGACTGACAGACAAACCGACAGGCACGCAGGCAGGCAGGCAGTTAGTCAGACAGAGACAGAGACAAGAGACAGAGAAAATAACCAGGTCCTACCTAGACAGAAACGAAACACAGACGTCTAATTGGAAGTCAGACGTTTAAACCCTTGGCTCTTTTCACCCATCTGAAAACGTATATTGTATTATACATCACATGTAAAAATATGTTGTTTATATTCACAGTTTGGGCTTCTCTAAGTCACAAAGTAAATGATAAGTTTTGGAGTTTGTTCACAAGGGAATCATCGCACTCGGACAATTCCATATGCCCTCCACACAGATCTGCCAGGTGTTTTCTGGCAGTCTCCCTAAGCCTGCGCAAAACCCTATGCGCTAGCAAGGTCTTGAATATCAGTATACGAAACTAAATTGTACACCCGCATCTTCTCACTGGACCAGACCTATCACGTGACAGGCGCGGTAGTCATGTCTGGAAACGTCGGACTTCCGTCGGAACTTCCAAATTTGGTCAGCCTAGACCTCTCCAACTTTAACATGTGTGCAGACCTGCCAGTACCTAATAGCTCATCGTGTGTGCACGCATATCAAATATGCAAGCTACTGTAAGTCTATGTCAGTATCCGGATTATGGAAACATGAAAACACTCAGCGTGCACGCCCATTGAAGACGAAGCGTGCAGACAGTTTAGCAGCATACCACCTGCGTGGTATGGCCGAAACAGAGAACATCTAACAAAAACAAAAAACAAAAAACAAAAAACCTGAACGCTGAAGGAAACCAACAACAACACTAAAGAAAGAAACAAGATAAAAAACAAAACAAAAAAACTAACAACCCATATCTAGTATAAATTTCTTTTAATGTATAGTAATTATAACATTACTAATTAGGAGAGAAAAAAAAAATCCGTGACCCCGACGTGATTCGAACACGCAACCTTCTGATCTGGAGTCAGACGCGCTACCGTTGCGCCACGGAGTCTCGCTGTCATAGTCATGAACTGCAATGCTCAAATGGATTGCTTGCCGCATGTCATCAGCTTCCTGTTATCGATCGTGTCCACCACATGGCGTTAGGTATGGAGCTCTTCTTGCGCCCAACGTAGAAAAACGAAAATTCGAAGGCTCAAATGCATCGCTCGCCGCATGCATCAGCTTCCTGAGATCGATCGCGTCCACCAGGTATGAAGCTCTTCTTGTGCCACATGCAGAAAAATGAAATTTTCGTCAGGAAATATGTAAAATCTAACAGCCATACCATGCTGAAGGAACCATTTTCGTCCGATTATTGAAGTTAACAGCAACATCGGGTATTTGGACGCCTGACCGTCTGCGAACACCGGGTGCAGTCGAAACAATGCAGGTGGCGTAATTTCAACAGGCTTCGTATGGTTCAGATGGTTACAATGTTATGCGGGTAACGGAAGGTCGCAGGTTCGACCCATGATTTTTTTTTTCTTTATTGTTTTTTTTTGTTTTGTATTTTACAGACTGACCGGGTATTCGAAACCGTGAAAGAAAGGAAGAAAGAAAGAAAGAAAGAAAGACGGAAGGAAAGAAAGAAAAAAAGGAAAGAAGGAAGGAAAGAAGAAAGAAAGAAAGAAAGAAAATGACAGACAGACATAAAGAAAGAATGAAGGAAAGAAGACATGTTTGCTGCCTATCTTAGATGCTTCAATCGTTCTGGTGGTGTCAATTAAAAACTTGAAATGTCCTGCTCTCCCCCCCCCCCCTTTACCTCCTCCCCATTTCAAGACCTTATCAGCACAAAGGGCTTTAAGCAAGCTCAAGAAGTCTGCAAGATCATTTCTGGCAGATGAGTGTGGCACATATGGAATTGCCCGAGTACGATTAATCCTTCTTGAGTAAATCCTTTCCTCCCACGAAACTTCAGATGAATGTAGCATTCATTCCATTCAGGTTACCTTAACTCTCTCCAGTCGATTTGAAACAATCTCCTTTAAAGAAAAAACAAAAAACAAAAAACAAAAACAAAAAACGGGGATGGGGAAGATATGATAGTCACAGACACACAGACTAAACACAACTCTCTCTAGTCGATTCGAAACAATCTCCTTTAAAGTTTAAAACAAAAAACAAAAACAGGGATGGGGGCAATATTGAAAAAAATACCCAACGATTCATGAAAGTATTAATGGAAACAATCCATAATCTAAAACATTCAGCCAGCAGCAAACGATCTTCAGGAGCGACTGTTCTGTCTACCATCCCATCCTCATCATCATCATTAGGTGCCCAGCCGCATAGCGTTGGCGATCATGGACTTCCAACCATCTCTATCTCTCGTTGCCCCCAGCATCTCCCCCACCCTCCTCATGCCCAGCCACTCTGCAAGTACGTCTAGCATTCTCTCCCTGGGTCTACCTGGTGCTCTCTTTCCCTCCAGCTTTCCCGTTGTGACCAGGTGCTCCAAATCCCCCTTCCTCATAAAATGGCCTATAAATGTTGCTTGTCTTTTCCTAATCTTCCTTATGAGTGATCTACTTGTGTCTGCCTCCATCAAGACTGTCTCGTTTGTTTTCTTTGCTGTCCATGGAACTCTCAACATTCTTCTGAGAAACCACATCTCGGCTGCCTCAATCCTGCTCTGGCTTTGCTTGTTGACTGTACACGCCTCGCATCCCTACAACAGTATTGGTTGTATATAACATTCAAGGACTCTCTTTCTGATGTTAATTGATAGGCATTTGTTGGTAAGAATGCTTGTCATCTACTTGAATGCTGTTTTGGCTTGGCCGATTCTGCCAGCTATTTCCGATGTGCATCTGCCGTCTGATGAAATGACCGTTCCCAGGTATTTGAACTTATCCCATCCTACAGTACATAATTACGAGTGCATTTCCAAGTGCTGATGTACTACACTGGTACATCAGTTTACGTATATATGCGGCTCTCACGAGTTCTATAGACACTCCTGCGAAAGCATTTTGACACAACAAGGTCGAACAAGTCACAACAAAAGTAAGGTCATTGGCAATACTTTTGTACACACACACACACACACACACACACACACACACACACACACACACACACACACACACACACACACACACACACACAACACAAAAGCATTATGTTTGCTTCTATTCCTCTCTCTCTCTCTCTCTCTCTCTCTCCCTCCCTCTCTCCCTCCCTCTCTCTCTCTCTTTCTCTCTCACACAAACACTCTCTCCCTGAGAATGTCTGCACGTGTGTATGTGTGCATGCGTGTGTGTGTGTGTGTGTGTATGTGCATGCCTGCATGCGTGTGTGTATATATGTGTGTGTGTGTGTGCACGTGCGCGCACTTACGCATGTGTGTGCTTGTGCTTGATTGAATGTGTCTTTGTGAGTGTTCGCATTTTTTGCGTTTTTATATGCGAATGTGCGCCTGTGTGTCTCTGTGCATGTGTACAAAAGACAGACAGACAGACAGACAGACAGACAGACAGACAGACAGAGTGGAGATCAAGGCATTGAAAAAAAAGCCCAAATGTACAGCGTTTAAAAACGGCCCAAACCAAACAAAAAACGAAAATAAGAACCAAAAATCTGTAAACAAACGAAAACTAAATTCTCTCTCTCCATGACTGTTACCAAAACTAGTACATGCACGACCACCTAGACCTACCAAGTGGTCCAGCTCGTTAAGTTGTTATCGGTGACAGTACATTAACCCTTTGACTCCCGAACCCTGTCCACCAACTGCAAAAACTTAACTCTTTGACTTCCTCATCCTATCCACCAGCTTCCTACACGAAACTGGTGGATAGAATAAGGAAGTCAAAGGGTTAAGCTTTTGCTCTGTTTTGCATGGTTGACAATGTAGAATGCTGCTGGACAACGTGCAGGAGTCAAAGGGTTAAAACGTTCTCTAGACACATTCGTAGGCGGGAGTCTAAGGGTTAAACAAAGGGGAAATCAAATCTGGACACGTTTTCATTGCGGGAATTCTCGGCTCTAACTGGCTCTTACCCAGAGTTGGGCGTGCTATGGGCTCATTGGGAAGACTGGAACCACACAGTCGAGTCTCATCTACTCACCCCGCTTCTTTTCAAGACACTGCGAGTTCGTATTCTCTCTCTCTCTCTCTCCCCTCTCTCTCTCTCTCTCTCTCTCTCTCTCTCTCTCTCTCTTCCTCTCTCTCTCTCTCTCTGTCTGTCTGTCTGTCTGTCTGTCTGTCTCTGTCTGTCTCTGTCTCTGTCTCTCTCTCTCTTTCTCTCTCCACCCCCCCCCCCCCCCCCCCCCCCCCCCCCCCCCCCCCAACTTGTACAGGCTC
>JAPXFY010000997.1:25000-42939 GCA_030674185.1 Monoplex corrugatus
CAGACAGGACACTAGGGTCTGACAGAATTATAACCACAGACAAGACACTAGGATCTTGCATAACTATAATCACAGACAAAACACTAGAGTTTGACAGAATTACAATCACAGACAAGTGATTATGGTTTGACATAATTATAATACCACAGACAGGACACCTATCGGTTTTGTCCTTTGGTCTTCGCTAGTCACGGTATCCTTACTCCAGATTTCATTACAGAAGCATTTTCGGGATGTCACTGTCTTTCAAATGGACGTGTCCTGTCCAACATGTGATTGTGTTTCAAACGGACACCGTGTCTTGCCCAACGAAACTGGCATCTGATGTGTAGAAACTCTATTCTTGGCAGGCCACACTTCTTCAGAACTTGAATGTTGGACACTTGATCTGGCCAAATGATGTTGCCCAGCTTGAGCGAGATATCTTGGTGGGACCATTCTAGTTTCCGAATGTGCCGCTGATAAGTAGTCCAATGTCTGGCAACAGTACAGCAGGGCGCTCTAGACTGCTGCTCTGTACACAGCGATCTTTGTGGCCAGTCTGATGCCACTGTTTCGCCACAATCACTTGGCCAGTCTTAAAAAGATACAGCTAGTCTTGTAGACGTGCATTCTAGCATCAAGGATCCACCGCTGCTCACCTGCGCTGCCGACGAAGTTGAAATTTCCCTGCAGTCTTGATCTCCTGGTTGTTGACGACAGAGGTGTGAATCAATAACTGAATGTCCCTACAGTCTGGATCTCCTGCTTGTTGACGACAGAAGTGTGACGCAATAGCTGAATGTCCCTACAGTCTTGATCTCCTGGCTGTTGACGACAGAGGTGTGAATCAATAACTGAATGTCCCTACAGTCTGGATCTCCTGCTTGTTGACGACAGAAGTGTGACGCAATAGCTGAATGTCCCTACAGTCTGGATCTCCTGGTTGTTGACGACAGAAGTGTGACGCAATAGCTGAATGTCTCTATAGTCTGGATCTCCTGGTTGTTGACGACAGAAGTGTGACGTAATAGCTGACTGTCCCTACAGTCTGGATCTCCTGGTTGTTGACGACAGAAGTGTGACGCAATAGCTGAATGTCCCTACAGTCTGGATCTCCTGGTTGTTGACGACAGAAGTGTGACGCAATAGCTGAATGTCCCTACAGTCTGGATCTCCTGGTTGTTGATGACAGAAGTGTGACGTAATAGCTGAATTTCTCTATAGTCTGGATCTCCTGGTTGTTGATGACAGAAGTGTGACGTAATAGCTGAATTTCCCTACAGTCTGGATCTCCTAGTTGTTGACGACAGAAGTGTGACGTAATAGCTGAATTTCCCTACAGTCTGGATCTCCTGGTTGTTGATGACATAAGTGTGACGCAATAGCTGAATGTCCCTACAGTCTTGATCTCCTGGCTGTTGACGACAGAAGTGTGACGTAATAGCTGAATGTCCCTACAGTCTGGATCTCCTGGCTGTTGACGACAGAAGTGTGACGTAATAGCTGAATTTCTCTATAGTCTGGATCTCCTGGTTGTTGACGACAGAAGTGTGACGCAATAGCTGAATGTCCCTACAGTCTGGATCTCCTGGCTGTTGACGACAGAAGTGTGACGTAATAGCTGAATTTCTCTATAGTCTGGATCTCCTGGTTGTTGACGACAGAAGTGTGACGCAATAGCTGAATGTCCCTATAGTCTTGATCTCCTGCTTGTTGATGACAGAAGTGTGACGTAATAGCTGAATGTCCCTATAGTCTGGATCTCCTGGCTGTTGACGGCAGACGTGTGACGCAATAGCTGAATGTCCATACAGTCTGGATCTCCTGGCTGTTGACGACAGAAGTGTGACGCAATAGCTGAATGTCCCTACAGTCTGGATCTCCTGGTTGTTGACGACAGAAGTGTGACGCAATAGCTGAATATCCCTACAGTCTGGATCTCCTGGCTGTTGACGACAGAAGTGTGACGCAATAGCTGAATGTCCCTACAGTCTGGATCTCCTGGTTGTTGACGACAGAAGTGACGCAATAGCTGAATGTCCCTACAGTCTGGATCTCCTGGTTGTTGACGACAGAAGTGTGACGCAATAGCTGAATGTCCCTACAGTCTGGATCTCCTGGTTGTTGACGACAGAAGTGTGACGCAATAGCTGAATATCCCTACAGTCTGGATCTCCTGGTTGTTGACGACAGAAGTGTGACGCAATAGCTGAATGTCCCTACAGTCTGGATCTCCTGGTTGTTGACGACAGAAGTGTGACGCAATAGCTGAATGTCCCTACAGTCTGGATCTCCTGGTTGTTGACGACAGAAGTGTGACGCAATAGCTGAATATCCCTACAGTCTGGATCTCCTGGTTGTTGACGACAGAAGTGTGACGCAATAGCTGAATGTCCCTACAGTCTGGATCTCCTGCTTGTTGACGACAGAAGTGTGACGCAATAGCTGAATGTCACTACAGTCTGGATCTCCTGGCTGTTGACGGCAGACGTGTGACGCAATAGCTGAATGTCCATACAGTCTGGATCTCCTGGCTGTTGACGACAGAAGTGTGACGCAATAGCTGAATGTCCCTACAGTCTGGATCTCCTGGTTGTTGACGACAGAAGTGTGACGCAATAGCTGAATGTCCCTACAGTCTGGATCTCCTGGCTGTTGACGACAGAAGTGTGACGCAATAGCTGAATGTCCCTACAGTCTGGATCTCCTGGTTGTTGACGACAGAAGTGTGACGCAATAGCTGAATGTCCCTACAGTCTGGATCTCCTGGTTGTTGACGACAGAAGTGTGACGCAATAGCTGAATGTCCCTACAGTCTGGATCTCCTGGTTGTTGACGACAGAAGTGTGACGCAATAGCTGAATATCCCTACAGTCTGGATCTCCTGGTTGTTGACGACAGAAGTGTGACGCAATAGCTGAATGTCCCTACAGTCTGGATCTCCTGGTTGTTGACGACAGAAGTGTGACGCAATAGCTGAATGTCCCTACAGTCTGGATCTCCTGGTTGTTGACGACAGAAGTGTGACGCAATAGCTGAATATCCCTACAGTCTGGATCTCCTGGTTGTTGACGACAGAAGTGTGACGCAATAGCTGAATGTCCCTACAGTCTGGATCTCCTGGTTGTTGACGACAGAAGTGTGACGCAATAGCTGAATGTCCCTACAGTCTGGATCTCCTGGCTGTTGACGACAGAAGTGTGACACAATAGCTGAATTTCCCTACAGTTTGGATTTCCTGGTTGTTGACGACAATCACAGGTAGTGAAGCACCGGAAAATGGTGTTGACTGAGGCCGATTGTACGGCTGCAGCAAACTGGTCAGTGATACGCTGAATGTCCTCGTGCAGGTGGGAAGCCAGAGTCTAGTCATTTGCAAAGATAAATTCCCACTTGACGGTTTTAAGCACTTTGATTTAATAATAATAATAATAATAAAGGCAATTTATATAGCGCTTTCCAGAGCACAAAGCGCTTCACATAAAATCAGTATATAACTAAATACAAATAGATACACCAACATAAAATTTAAACATACCGCTGCTAACACTATATAACATAAAACATAAAATTTACGTTCAACAAGACATATTAACATAGTAAATTCAAAATATTACTAAAAATAGTGACAATCATACAAAAATATTTTCTCTCTCTTTCTCTTCACACACACACACACACACACACACACACACACACACACACAGACCCAAACACACTCCCTCTCTCAACCACTCAGTTTCTCTACTATCAAATTCTATCACGCTTACACATACTCTTACTCATACTCTCACTCTCTTGCCCCACCCCAACCATACTCTCGCTCTCTACCGTGCTCCCGATATTCCTTGCTCACTCTCTCTCTCTCCCGCACAGCCTCTCTCTCTCTCTCTTTTCCTCCCTCCCTCCCTCTCCCTCTCTCTTGCTCGCATAAACATGCTTCAACACACACACACACACACACACACACACACACACACACACACACACACACACACACACACACACACAAACACACACACACACGCATTCAAGATGGCGGAGACTCCTGACGGATAAAAATTTCGGCAGTCAGAGATAACTGGAAATAGTCTCAAATGACCAGGACAAGACGGGGGCGCCTTGCTGAACAGAGGCAAGAAGCTGCGTCTGCGGAAAAGACTGATTACGGGAGGCCGTCGACCAGCGACAAGCGAGACAGGATCGAAAAGGCAGAGACTGTCCCTTCAAATGGCGCTTCGACCGCGGTTACCACGGGCACGCAGAGCGGGACAACTTCCATCACATCTATACCCAGCTCTGCGGAACTCGTGAGTACGATCGTTGAACTAAAAAACATCGTACTGGATCTGCGCAACCAGGTCAGTACCTTAGAAAGGACTGTGCTTGCGCAGATCGAGGCCCGGTCGACAGCAACCGCCACCATCAAACCGACCAGGAACAGTCATACACAGACAGATAATTCCACAACAACTCCCACGTACGCAGACGTTCTAAAACAAAAGCACACACGCAGGCAGGACGTCCAACAGGCACAACGATCAAACACAACAAAAACTAGCAGCAATACTCGAGCGAAAACAGAGCTTGAAAAGAAAACCAAAGACGGGAAAGAACACCATGACATCAAAAAAGCTAAAGACGTCACATCACAGCTCAAGGACGCAACGTCGCACACCAAAAAGATTTCAGAACAACTTAAAACAAACCACGACCTTCCCTATGTTCTGACTATCCATGATTCAGTGTTGAAAGGTGTCCACTCGAGACGACTGGGACGATCTTATGGTTTTGAAGGACACTCAAGTACTGTGAATAACATTCATGACATACAAAAATCTTTAGACAAGTCACTTTCCAACTTTGACAATCCTGCAGACTGTATTGTTTTACACTGTGGTGTCCACGAACTGAATAGCAAAGATCTCAAAGCAACAACACAAAATTTAGCTTCTTCCATCAAACATATAACACAAAAATATCCAAACACAAAGATAGTCATCAGCAAGGTCGCCCCTGTACGACATTCACGTATGGAAGTTCGGCGGAATTTGTTTAACGCCTTTTTATCTGCTGAACTTGTTAACATAAAAAATCTATCATTTGTCTCCCATGATAACCTTCGAACTAACCAGCAGTTTCTACAGGACAATATTCACCCCACCGCCAGAGGAAGCAGCGTGATAGCGGGGAACCTGGGTAGACACATTCGGGATCTATTTTGGGAGACGCCTAGAAGACCAGGAGGATCACGACCTTCACGGCCACACGCCTCTAGATTCTCCCGAGGACCGTTCCCCTATTTTGACAGCTATGAACCGTGGTGGCTGTCATACAACATGTTTTGAATGAATAGTAGTAGATCTACAGTGACCAACGTTTCATGTCACAGGACTTTTTCCTCGTCATCTCTGACAGTTCTCTTGGTGAAAGTGTATAAACGCTAGGAATTAGTCAGTCAGGACTCAGACTATAATCTCTGTACATTTGAAGGCGTGTATACTATTATTTAATTTATTTATAATTTATTTCTGTTCTAGATCAAAAGTCTTATCTTGATTAGTAGGACTTCTTTTCTCCATAGTTTTACTCATTTTTTGTTTCTACCTTTACTTTGTAGTAAAAGTAATCATTCCCCCCCCCCCCCCTCCCCATTTTCCTCGTACACAGAAAACCAAATATACGTGATTTTCAAACAAATCACCGTTAATTGAAAATAAGGGATTAGCCGACTATGAAAATCAATTTTTTACAGTGGAATTGTAGATCTATTTCCACCAATTCAGCATACCTGGAACATTTCCTTGCCTCAAATCAGTGTGAAGTCTTGATTCTGCAGTCGCTTAATGTTATACCAACCAAACTTCCCAATTTCCAAAATTACTATTATCCACCAGTGTATGCCTATGGGAATCCCGGGAAGAAAGTAGCCACTGCGATATACATACTTAAAGAGTTACAATATCACATATTTACTTCCCCAGTTTTAACGTCAACTGAAGACTTACACGCTTGTGCCGCTACAGTACAATTCAGTAATTCTTTTATCCTGAACGTTTTGTCAGTCTACCTGCCAACAGGTCCAAATGACCACAACACAGAATGGCTGCGCACGATTCCGGATCTGCTGCACGGTAAATGGCTAATAGGTGGAGACTTTAATTCCCACTCCCCGTTTTGGGAAAAAGATTGCTGTACTGTGACAAGCAATCGTTTAGTAGAAAATATAGTTGACAGTTCGCTTTACCTTTTGAATGATGGGAGTGTCACTAGAATTCCTGATATTTCCAAACATCGGGCAACAGCCATCGATCTGTCTTTAATCTCACCAGAATTAGTACCCTGCTGTACCTGGGACACTCACAGAGATACTTTAGGAAGTGATCACTTACCTATCCTCATAACACTAACTAACGAAAACATCAGGATGAAAGACAGCATTCCTGATATTATACCAAAATATAATTATACACGCGCTGATTGGTCCTTGTTTCAGACTGTTCTTTCTAATCGAGATTTCACACATTATGACAGTGAAAATGTAGACGTTATGTTTTCTAAATTCCAGGAGTCAGTTCTAGCTGCTGCAGACCTTTCCATCCCGAAACTCAAAACTTTTAAGTCTAATAACCGTTTGGGTAATGTTTGGTGGACGGAGGTATGTGAGCAAGCAGTTCAGTATAAAAAAGAGAAATACAAAATCTACATCAAAAGCAGGAAACCTGAAGATCATATGGAAATGAAAAAAGCTAACACCCAGTGTAATAAAATCATCGCTGAAGCAAAGAAAAATTACTGGGCATCATACTGCACAAAAGAAATTTCAGATTTCAAGGATTTCCATAAAGTATGGACAAAAATGAATCAAATGAAAAATGGAGCCAACTTACCTAGGTGTCCAATAATGATTGATACAAGTCACAAATTTCTTTCCGACATGGACAAAGCTGAAACTTTTGTGGAACTTTTTGCCCAAAATAGTAAAGTAGATGGTTTGACTCCTACCTGCAAACACTACAGGGAAATGGCAGCTAACAACCCTATCTACACTGATCCAATACCTCAAAATGATCTCTGGTTTAATTCTCCAATCACCTTAGAAGAGTTAAAAAACACTATCTTGTCTCTGCGCAACAAAAGGAGTTCGGTAGGTGTTGATGCAGTTTCAACTGAAATGATTAAACATCTTCCAGAAAACTATATTATTTTTTTACACAAAATTTTTCAGAAATGCTGGGCTGGTGGAACTATACCACAATTATGGCAAACGTCTGTTGTTATACCAGTATTAAAAGCAGGAAAGCCTAAAAACAATAAAAACAGTTACAGACCTATTGCTTTAACGTCCCATACGAGCAAACTATTGGAAAAATTGGTATTAAACAGACTTGTACATTACTGTGATAAAAATAACGTTATTCCAGTAAATCAGGCTGGTTTTAGAAAAGGGAGATCTACAGTTGAGCACCTGGTTAAACTTACCACTCACATCAAGAAAGAGTTTGCCCGCAGAAAAAGTCTTTTAGCTACATTTTTTGATGTGAAAAAAGCTTACGATCAAGTTTGGCATACGCGTTTATTGTACAAGCTGAAATCTATTGGTTTATCTGGCAATATGTATGATTACATTAAGTCTTTTTTAGCCAATAGAACTATTCAGGCAAGAGTGGGAACTAGTTATTCTACTTCACGACATCTTGATATGGGAATTCCACAAGGTACAGTGATAGCACCGCTTTTATTTAATATCCTTATACAGGATCTTCCTAAAGCACTCTCAAATCGTGTTGTTTTGGCACAGTATGCTGATGATATATGTATTTGGATGAATATTACTTTAAAAAAGACAACTCCACAGAGAGCACAGAATTACATTAGGAAATTGTATCAATCTGATCTTGATAATCTTGGAAACTATATGTTAGAAAATGGTCTGTCGTTGTCAGCGGAAAAAACTAACATGATGCTATTTAATTCTGGTGGTACTTTAAGTAACTTGCCTACTTTCAGATTGCTTGGTGAAGTGTTACATTACAAACAGGTTGTAAAATTTCTGGGAGTCTTTATGACATCGAAATTAAACTGGAATGTCCATTTTGATTATATTTCAACAAAAGCAAGAAAAGCCCTAAATTTTCTAAAGATAATAAGCCGATTACCTTGGGGAATGGATACGAACATACTAATTCATCTGTCAACAGCACTTGTACGATCTAAATTATCCTATGCGCAAGAAGTGTTTTTCAGTGCACCAAAATATTTATTAAAGAAGATACAAAGCTTAGACTGCAAAAGTATTAAAATTGCTCTAGGTGTCCCTACTCATGCCTCTAATCTGGAAACGTACAAAGTTGCTGGAATTCTGCCTCTGAACAACTATCGTGAGCTAGCGACAGCAAAATTTGCAGTTAGAACTACTTCACAAACGGACAATTTTGTGAGTAAGGAAATTAAAATCAGGTCTGATGTTGACTTTCCAAAGCGAGCAAAAAGCATTTCATCACAAATGACTGTTTCAACTTACATATCTGACTTGGTCAAACAGTCTAACATAAATATGGATGAAATAGCTGAGACACCATCAACAACGCCTATCCCTACATGTGAAATGCAAAAAGCCTCTTTTGATATTGATTATACAGACGCTAAGAAATCTGAAAACGTCAACATTTCGATATCCACAGCAAGAGAACACATCGATGAAAAATACCGTACCCACCTTCACATTTTTACCGATGGATCAGTCTTAGAAAATAAATGTGCTGGAGCAGCTTTTTATGTTCCAAAATTTAAGATAAAAAAGTCATTTTTCGTTGGGGCAAACTTATCGATCTTTACAGCGGAATTAGTCGCTATTAATCAAGCATTGCATTATCTAGTAAATCTTAAAACCATGTCTTTCAAAGTAGTTCTCTTTGTTGACTCAAAATCTGTATTATATGCCTTACGGTCTTTTAATGCCGACACAAGACCTGATTTAATTACTGAGGCAAATCATCTTATACATCGTTTAAGGGTCAAAGGTACAGATATCAGTTTATGCTGGGTGCCTTCTCATGTTGGTCTTCACGGCAACGAAGTAGTTGACAGAGCAGCTAAGCAAGGCGCCCAGAATGCTGATAATGCTATAGAATTACATGTTCATACCTCCGTAAAAGAAGCTTGCAACTTGCTCGAATCAGCCTCATGGACTCGATTTCTTGAACATTCAGATGAACAGTTTGTGTCACAACAAATGATAAAACTTACCGTTCAAAATGTATGTAAAAAATTGCAGTATTCTTCTATGTATCATTTGAGATCGATTGTTGCTGTTTGTTTTCGTATTCAGCTAAACGCATTGAGAACAAAATATTGTAAAAATGTCAAGTGTATTTGCGGCGAACAGTTCACACTGTTTCACTGTTTATTCTACTGCAAAATGCTACGTTCTTTTTTACCGAAAATGTTTACTCAAGAAAAGTATTCTGAAAATCATTTCCAGAAAATTACATCAGATCAAACGTTGTTAGTTAGAATTTCAGAATCATTAGTTCACAGTCCTGTTAATGCATTACTTTAACTTTATTCGGTTTGTATTTTAGTGTTACAATTTCCCTTCACGTTATTGAAGTTAATTGTTAGTGTTAAGTTCTCGTTCCATTTTACTGTTCCCCCACCTGCTAATGTCTTTTTCCTCTGTCTTCCCTCTGCCCAAATCCAACCCGTCCAACTATCGTTCTACATTTTATTTTGTTCACTTTTTTTTAATTTTTTTTTTTAATAATTTCCCCTCCCCCCCTCCCCCGTCTAATATCACTTATAGTGAAAAGACGTTAAATTAAAGAACGAACACACACACACACACATATATGTAGGAACGATGATCAGGGCTGAGAGAGAAGAGAAAGAGAAGATCAATGAAAGTATTGAGTGAAAAGATAGGTCTTCAGACTAGACTTGAAAGAAGGAAGACATTGCTTATGGCGAATATGATAGGGAAGGGAGTTCCAGGTCATGGCAGCAGAGTGGGAGAAAGCTCTCTGACCATGCAGTTTCCGGTTGAAACGGGGAACACAGAAAGTTCTTTTGTCGGTAGAGGATCGGAGAGTTCTGGATGGTACATACACTTGAAGAAGTTCAGACAGATAAGAGGGAGCGGAGCAAGTAAGAATTTTGTAACAGAGACAGCAACATTTGTATTTGATTCTTTGTTCAACTGGAAGCCAATGCAACTTTTTCAGAAGAGGAGAACATGACTGGGATCTAGGGGCTTTACAAACAAGCCTAGCTGCTGAATTTTGAACACGTTGGAGAGGTTGAATGACAACTGAAGGGCAGCTGATTAGAATAGAATTACAGTAGTCCAAGCGTGAAAGAATATAAGAGGAAATAAGAGTTTTAGTGGCTTCCTCAGTAAGAAAGGGGCGGATAGAAGCAATACGTCTTAGTTCCATATAAGAAAGCTGGCATATCTTAGTGACATGTTTTTGCATAGAAAGATTATGATCTAAAAGAACTCCTAAATCCCGGACACAGTCAGAAAATTCAATGGAACTAGAACCTATAGGGAGAGAAGAAGAAAGTGTGTTGATATCATGATGTGAGAAACGTATAGCCTCCGTCTTGTCACAGTTAAGTTTCAGTTTATTTGATGACATCCAGAGATCAATGTCAGAGGTACAGTTTTGGAGAGAAGAAATTGCATCAGGATAGTCATCAACAGAAGCTGAATGAAGGAGCTGAGTGTCATCCGCAAACATTTCATGCGAAATGGAATGGCTGCGGATGACATCAGAAAGAGGGGTAGTATACAGAATGAATAAAACAGGACCGAGCACGGAGCCCTGAGGCACACCAAAATCGAGGGAGGTTTCATTTGAACGGTGACTATCCACTAGCACAAACTGTTTCCTGTCTGAAAGATAAGAGTGAAACCAATTAAGAGCTAAGTCTCTAATACCAAATGTATGTTCCAAACGGGAGAGAAGAATTTCATGGTCTATGGTGTCGAAAGCAGCTGAAAGATCTAACAAGAGGAGGACAGAAATTTTATTTTTATCTAACGAATTGAGAATATCATTAAGGATACGAAGGATGGCAGTCTCTGTGCTGTGCTCTGGACGATATGCTGACTGATGGGGAGATAGAAGGTTGTTGGCAGTCAAATGAGCTGAAAGCTGGTGGAGGACAATTTTCTCGAGAATTTTGGACAGAAAGGGGAGGTTGGAAATGGGGCGGTAATTTTTCAACACGTTGGGGTCAAGGGAAGACTTTTTCAGGAGAGGCTTAACAAGAGCAGTCTTAAAATCAGAGGGAACAGAAGCTGAAGATAGTGATTCATTAAGAATGCGAGTGATAGTGGGGAGAAGGGTGTCGAGGTGGTCATAGAGAAGAGGGGTGGGGATGGGGTCGAGAATACAAGAGACTTTGGGGGACTCAGTAATCAGCTTCCGTACAAATGATTCAGAAACAGGAGTAAACTGACAGAGTGGTGTACCTTTATAAATAACGGACTGTTCATAGGTTACAAGAGTTTTACCGTCACGTGCATCCCACATATACATTACCTAATACATACATATAGATAATTCATAACAGATAAATTATAAGTAATACAGACGCACGAATGTTCATATGTATTGACTCTTATACAAATACAATAAATGCTCATACATCGAAACACACATCGAAACAGCTCTACACAGAGAGACAGAAGGAATGTGAGAGACACACAGACAGAAGGGATGAGAGAGAGAGAGAGATAGACAGACAGACAGACAGACAGACAGACAGAGACAGACAGAGAGACAGAGACAGACAGACACACAGACAGACACACAGAGATAGAGAGACAGAGACAGAAAGACAGACAGACAGACAGACATGAACATTCATTTTCCAACGGTACAAATATTAGCACAGAAGCCAACTTCTATATCTGCCGTTGCTATCTTTTTGCAATAAAACAGTTGAGGAGAGAGAGAGAGAGAGAGAGAGAATGAGAATGAGAGAGGGTGAGAGAGGGAGGGAGAGACAGATAGACAGACAGACGGAGACAGAGACAGACAGAAAGACTGACAGACAGATATATATGTATATACATATATATATGTACATATATATACATACATATATATATATATATATATATATATATATATATATATATATATATATATATACATATATACATATATACATGTACATATATAGACAGACAGACAGATAGACGAACAGAGACGGACAGAGAGAGAATACTTCAAAAGAATTCATGAATGCCATTTACTGTGAAGCAGTACTTACAAGACGGAAAACTACAGGGCACGAGGGAATTCCTAGAAGATGAAATGGCTACGTTTCAACATGAAAGCATACATCGTAAGACACATAGAAAACGAAATGGTTGTCATTTAACTTGAAAGCAAGTATACCCCCCTACCCCCGAAAAAAACAACAACAACAACAACACAGATCAAGAAGATACGCCTTTCGTTTTTGAAGTTCAGAAAGAGCACACCGTAAAACATAAGAATCCGGATGTGAGACAAATGGTATTAAGGTACGTTTGTTTAAACGGAACGCGTATGAGAGTAAAACAATTTCACATTTTAACTGAAAATAATAATAATGATAACAACAACAACAACAATGAAAACGACAATAATAATGATAATGATAATAATACTAATGATAATAATAATAATAATGACGACGACGATGATGATGACGACGACAATGATGATGATGATGGTAGCGGTGACGATGATGATGATGATGACGACGACGACGACGACGATGATGATGATATTGACGATGACGACGACGATGATGATGATGATGATAAAATTTATAAGCCACCAAATCTCGATAACGCTCAAGCAATTATTTATCATTGGCTTGTCCCACATTTCAGCAGGTTCTTTCACAACTGCCTTTTCCACCTGAGGACTGGACACTGCCACCTACTCCAGCAAGTGTGCTGAGGGGGGCTGTCCCATCCACACAGATGTCCATGCCGAACACGACCACAGTAACCCCCGAGCACGTTGTACAGTTGTTACCCACTGTTCAGGGAAAAAAAAAAAAAAAAAAAAAACAACGAAAAAACCGAGCCATGGCCAAATGAGGAAATTCTGGAAGAACAGCTGTGTCGCAACAAGGAGGATTGATTGTAAAACCAATTCTTCACCCAGACCACCGCACTGATGATTTCAGGCCTCTATACTCATGCTCAAACGAAACACAAGATCTCAACTACCACTTAATCAGTTATATGTATGTATCGACTATCCGACCACCACAGCCAGTTTTGGATTGTCAAATAGACAATCAGAACTGCACACACTCGAAAGTTTTGGATATCAAACTACAATTCTGCAAACTATTTTTTCAAAATTGCCATAAAAATGCTTGGAAATCCCATGGTTGATTTTTTTTTAACCTACAGGTGATCGTATTTGTCATTTTCATTAATCGCATTTTCATATTAAAATTAACTTTTTCGTTTTCTAAGAATATGTTCCGTTTTCTAGAAATTATATGCGATTACTGTTCATTTCACTTAGTCAGCTGCAAGTAAGATTTCTCCAAATAAACAGTCATGCATTAGTAATGTTCTGGAAGATTCCTTGAGCATCGGCAAAGCCCTATGCAAGAGACAAGTTCTCAGAAGACAAAAAGAGGGCTTTACGAATCAGGATTCTATGTAAAATATTGAACTGACACCTTCAGACTGGCTGGAGGAATAGGCTAAAATAATCAATGAGCGGATCAACTTATATGTTACAAGCCAACGTGGCAAAGTGGTTACGCAACGGACTACTGTCTCGGAGTTCGCGGGTTCGAAATACACACCATCGATCTTTAAAACATTATTGCAGTATTTTCTTTTCCTGACCGGCCTCTACCCACTACGAGCTGAACATGCTATGGGCTCGTCACCAACCACACTGTCGTGTCTCATCCACATTACTGATGCCTCATTAAGAGTGTTGCTCACGTTTTCTGACCAACACTGCAGGCGTCTGTATCTCTCGAACCTGGTTGATGCCAAGATATATGATGCGTCATTAAGAGTGTTGCTCACATATTCTGACCAACACTGCAGACGTCTGTATCTCTCGAACCTGGTTGATGCCAAGATATATGATGCGTCATTAAGAGTGTTGCTCACATATTCTGACCAACACTGCAGACGTCTGTATCTCTCGAACCTGGTTAATGCCAAGATATATCGTTGTAGTAAACATAGACTACAGCCCTGTTACGGGGTGTCAATCTTAGATGGAACAATACAGCATCATGATCATCACCCCCGTTATCATTAAATGATAATCATCATGGCAATGTGAAAACTGTCCCAAGATTCTGTAACCCGTCTTGACCTGATCTCGTCGTGACCTCAGTTTTGGTTTCCCCTGGCCATTCCATGCCCTAGGTAGGTTTGGGCATGTGGTTCGTGCGGGCTGTTGTTGGAAAGCCCGAGTGGTGGGTTTCCTTCTGAAAGTTGGGGGTGGGAAAGAGGGTCTCGTGCTCTGTCTGGCTCCACGACTGAGCAATTGCTAGTAGTTGCAGAGAACTCAGTAAGCGAAGCCTTAGACTACTGAATCAGTAAGGTATTGGTGAACTCTACCAAAGTGACTCGGCACGCAACACTGGGATTCCTCTGGTGGATGGTCCAAAGACAGCCTGGCATCTTTTTCACCCATGGACGTCCTCCTATTGGGACTTGGACTGAATGAACGTCGGGCATAGTGGTGTGTAAGAACTGCAATGAGCGACATGGGATCAACACCACTGAGGAAGTGCAGAGGTTGGGACACACACACACACACACACACACACCACACACACACACACACACACACACACACACACACACACAAAGCAAAACAAAACAAAACAAAAACAAGCAAAAAATAAACAGACATTACATGCCAGGGAGACATTAATAAAGAAAATTAGGAAAAGACCGGCACTATTTATAGGACAGTTTATGAGGCAAGAAAAAATTAGAGCACCTAGTCACAACAGGAAAGCTGGAGAGAAAGAGAACACCAGGTAGACGTAGACCCAGGGATAAAATATCGGACTGACTTGCAGGTGGCTGAGGACAGAGAGGGTAGGAGATGTACTTGCATCGACAAGGGATAGATTCGAATGGAGGGTCATGATCGCCAACGCCATGCGGCAGGACACATGATGATGATGATGATGATGATGATGATGATGATGATGATGATGATGATGATGATGATGATGATGATGCCAGGGATGCGGTAGGGACCAGCAGACAGCAAAGAGTGAATCCTCTACGTCAGTTAGCCGATCCTAAACATAATTTCTGGCATGTAAAGAAACTGCAAATGTTTTATACTACACTATCACAAAACGCTCTTTTTAAACTTCATTAATCATTTTTTTTGTTTCTGTACAATAAACAGACATAAACAAATAATGTGGTAATTGAAAAATGATATCAAACGATATCAATTTATACATACAAGAAAATTATTGCTGACATATCAACAACACATAATAACGTACAGAATATGTGTCACAAGATTTCAAACAGTGAAGGTTTTTAATTTTACCAAAACTTCAGAATTTCTCGCTTTTGGACTCAGTCAACAAATATGAGAGGCCGCACACATCGACAAAGACAGACAAATGCGTGCATACGGAACATACATTCACGAACAAATGCCTATGAATATACAGCTACCGTGCACGAGCGCGCGCGCGTGCGGCCTCACACACAGCGCGCGCGCGCGCGCGTTCATACACACACAACAGATACAGACAGACAGACAGACAGACAGCGAGAGAGAGAGAGAGAGAGATAAACATATACAACTGGCTTTAACTCGATTATTGTCCCTCAAGAGGCACGCGTTTATGAATACTGTATGTTATTTGCCAGAGGGAAACAATAAGTGAGAGCGCGCGCGCACACACACACACACACACACACACACACACACACACACACACATATATATACAGTGGAAACCTGATATAACAGGGATGATGGGACCAAATCAAAATCCCTGTTATATCAGATCCCTGTTATATCAGATATCAAGGGAAATAAGGACTGATCAACTAACTCTTGGTGTGAGTGTGCAGTAAGCTTACAAACTGAATGATGGCGCAGTCAGTCACTGACTCAGTGGCCTCAGGCCTACACGTTTGCGCGCGCATCACGCTCGCATTGCGAAGCGTTCTTTCAGTGTACAGTACACAGTATACCAAGGCTAGCCTAGATCTAGATCTAGGTCTACTGCGTGGCGTGCTGAGTCTAGGCCTAGGCCTTTCTGCTGCAGAGCCCGTCTCGGCATCCCTGCTATAACCGATCGAGCCCTCTTGTCTCCCTGTTATTGCCGATAAGTTTTAATAGAGACAAAGAGGAAGAAAAAATGGGGATTGAAAAAAGCCCTGTTATATCCGGATTCCTGTTATAACCGGTCCTGTTATAAATGGTTTCCACTGTGTGTATATATATATTATATATATATATATATATATATATATATATATATATATATATATATATATTTGTCTAAAAGCACGTATGTGAATAGACGTTAAAGAAAATAACGAACAAACGAACACATACACACACATAAACACACACATACAGAGAAAGAGAAAGAGACGGACATACAGAGAAAGAGACAGAGAAAGACAGAGAGAGGGGAGAGAGAGTGAGTGAGTGAGACAGACAGACAGACAGAGACAGAAAGAGACAGAGAGAGGGAGGGGAGACAGAGAGAGTGAGAGAGAGAAAGAGACAGAGAGACAGAGAGAGGGGAGAGGGGGAGAGAGAGAGACAGTGAGCGTGAGAAAGAGAGACAGAGACAGAGATGGGAGAGACAGAGAGAGAGAAGAGAGGGACAGAGAAGAGACAGAGAGTGAGACACAAGAGAGAGAGACACAGAGAGAGAGAGCAGGAGGGGAGAGAGAGAGAGAAAGACAGAGAGAGAGACAGACAGAGAGACAGACAGACAGACAGAGACAAAGAGAGCACTTCAAAAGAATTTATGAACACCATATGCCTTGAGGATGTATCAGCGGGAGAGAACCACATAGCCAAGAAATTCTTCCTGGAAAACAAAATGACTGTGCATCAAGATGAAAGCATGCATAATAAGAATTACAATAACCAAACGGATATGATTTTTTTTCCCTTTTGAAGTTCAACATGAACAGCCGGATATGTGGCAGCTATAAATAAAGTGTCTACTTTAAAACTGGAACGCATACGACAGTAAAAACAATGCATAGGCTGAATACGTAAACTTCACGCGAGTTGGTGGCAACTTTTTTCCTTTACAAAAACGACCAGACAGGTGAATGTCTCTGCGCTATGCATGTACTGAATGGACAATAAGAATTATTTCATATATACAGTGCAAACGGTCTGTGTCATAAGTGTGTTCGAACCGCTTTACAGGAACTATTAAACTTTGAGCCATGCAAAAAAAAACAGAAACTGACAAAATATGAAATGAAAACAATAGGAACTATGGCAAAAAAAAAGTATTAAGAACCATTGTATAAAAAAGAGCAAAGTAAATATAAATTAATACAAGTAATCATAGACACGTAAGCAATGCGCGTGACCGTGTGAGCGCACACATATACACACACACAGTCACACATATCTTCTTTCTCTCTCTCTCTCTCTCTCTCTCTCTCTCTCTCTCTCTCACACACACCACACACACACACACACACACACACACACACACACACACACACACAATTTTCTGATTCTGAAATTCAGACTTCTCTGATTATCACTTTTAATCGTCAAAGTTCAGTCCTCCAGTCTTTCCAATGAGACGATAAGCTGAGGTCCTGTGTACACGTTACAGATCCCACGGCAGCAAATGAGTCGTCCCTGGCAAATTTCTGTAGAAAAATCCACATTCATAGATAAAACAGAAATACACGCATACAGAAAAAAAAAA
>JAPXFY010000998.1:15000-37500 GCA_030674185.1 Monoplex corrugatus
ACAACAGCAAAACAACAACGCAAAACAAGAACAACAAACAACAGAACAACAACAACAGCAACAAAACAACAAGACAACAACACAACAACACAAACAGCAAAACAGCAAAACAAAAGCAAACAACAACAACAACAGAACAACAACAGCAACAACAACAACAGCAACAACACAACAGCAAACAACAACAAGCAAAACAACAAAACAGCAAAACAACAACAACAGCAAAAGCAACAAAAGAACAAGGGGGGGGGGGGGGGGGGGGGGGGGGGGGGGGCCCCCCCCCCCCCCCCCCCCCCCCCCCCCCCCCCCCCCCCCCCCCCCCCCCCCCCCCCCCCCCCCCCCCCCCCCCCCCCCCCCCCCCCCCCCCCCCCCCCCCCCCCCCCCAAAAACAGAACAACAAAACAACAACAACAACAAAGCAAGACAAAAACAACAACACAAAACAACAACAAACAAACAAAACAAAAACAAAGCAAGACAACAACAACAAGAAGCAACAAGACAAGAACAACACAACAGAAGAACAACAAAGCAAAACAACAACAACAACACAACAACAACAAGACAGCAACAACAACAACAAAACAGCAAGAACAACAACAGCAACAAAAACAGCAAGAACAACAAACAGCACAAAGCAACCAAAACAACAACAGCAACAACAAAACAGCAACAACAACACAAACACAAGAACAAACACACAAAACAGCACAAAGAACAGCAAACAACAACAGCAAAAACAACAGACAACACAAGAACAACAACAGCAACAAACACACAACAAACAACAACAAACAATCAACAACAACAACAGCAAGAACAACAACAGCAAACAACACGCAAGCAAAAACAACAAACAGCAAAAACAACAACACAACAACACAAGAACAACAACAACAAGCAACAGCAACAACAGCAAAACAACAACAGCAACAACAACAACAACAACAGCAACAACAACAAAACAGCAACAACAGCAAACAACAACAGCAAGAACAACAACAACAAAACAACAGAAGACAACAACAACAGCAAGAACAGCAACAACAACAGCAAAACAGCAAAAAACAACAACGCGAAAACAAACAGCAAGAACACACAACAAACAACAACAACAAAACAGCAACAACAACAACAGCAAGAACAACAACAACAAACAGCAAGAACAACAAACAGCAAGAACAACAAACAAACAAACAACAACAGAAAAAACAACGGCAAAGAACAAAAGAAGAAGAACAAGACAACAAAACAGCAACAACAGCAACAAAAGAACAAAACAACAACAGCAGAGAACAACAACAACAACAGCAAAAACAAACAACAACAGCAGAAGAAACAAACAACAACAACAACAAAACAACACAAGTGAAAAAGAAACAAAGCAACAACACAACAACAGCAAGAACAACACAACACGCAGAACAACAACAACAACAACAACACAGCAAGAACAACAAACAAAACAACAACAACAACAACTGCGAGAACAACAACAACAATAACAACAAACAACAAGCAACAACAACAACACAACAACAACAGAACACAACATAAACAAAAGCAACAACAACAACAACTGCAAGAACAACAGAACAACAAGAAAAGCACAGCAACAAACAACAACAACAGCAAGAACACAACAAGAACAACAACACAAGAACAACAACAACAACACAACAACAACAAGAACAACAAACAACAACAACAAGAACAACAGCAAAACAACAACAAGAACAACAGCAACAAGAAACAACAGCAACACAAACAACAAGAACAACAAAAACCACAACGCAAGCAACAACAACAACAACAAAACAACAACAGCAAGAACAAGAACAACAACAACAAACAACAACCAGCAAGAACAAACAACAACAACAAAGCAAGAACAACAACAACAGCAAGAAACAACAAGACGAGAAACAACAACAACAACAACAAGAACAACAAGACAGCAACAACAACAAACAACAGCAAGAACAAAAACAGCAACAACAACAACACAAGAAACAGCAAGAACAACAACAACAGCAAAGAACAGCAACAAAAAACAGCAAAAACCAACAACGCAAAGAACAGCAACAACAACACAAGAACAACAACAGTAAACAACAACAACAACAACAACAACAACAGCAAACAACAACAACAACAAAACAGCAACAACAACAAGAACAGCAACAACAGCAAGAACAACAACAGCAAGAACAACACAAGAACAACAACAAAAGCAAGAAAAACAACAACACAAAAACAGCAACACACAACACACACAACAACAACAACAAAAAACAGCAGCAAGAACAACAAGAGCAAACAATAAAACAACAACAGCAAGAACAACAACAACAACAGCAACAACAACAGCAACAACAACAACAACAACAGCAAACAAACAACAGCAACAACAACATCAACAGCAACAACAACAACAGCAACAAAAAACACAGAACAACAACAACAACAACAACAAGATCAGCAAAAAACAGCAAGAACAACAACAGCAACAACAACAACAACAGCAACAACAACAAGAACAGCAACAACAGCAAGAACAACAGCAAGAACAACAACAGCAACAACAACAACAGCAAGAACAACAACAACAGCAAGAACAGCAACAGCAACAGCAAAAACAACAATGCAAGAACAGCAACAACAACAGCAAGAACAACAACAAACAAGAACAGCAGCAAGAAACAGCAACAACAACAGCAACAGCAAGAACAACAACAACAGCAACAACAACAACAGCAAGAACAACAAGAACAACAAAAACAGCAAGAACAACAACAGCAACAACAACAGCAACAGCAACAACAACAACAGCAAGAACAACAACAGCAAGAACAACAACAACAGAACACGCAGAAGAAGAGACTGGAAGAGAGACTGAGATTGAGAGAAAGAGAAAGAGAGAGAGAGAGAAAGAGAGAGAGAGAGAGAGAGAGAGAGAGAGAGAGAGAGAAAGAAAGAAAGAAAGACAAACAGACAGACTGACACAGACAGACAAACAGACAAACAGACAGACACAGACAGACAGACAGACAGACACAGAGACAGACAGACAGCCAAAGAGACAAAGAGATAGAGACGGAGCCATACAGACAGACAACAGAGAGGCAGACAGACAGAGACAGAGTGAGAAAGATTCAGACAGGCAATCAGACAGACTGACAAACAGACAGACAGAGAGAGAGAGACATCGACAGGCATAGACAGACAGACATAAACAGACATAGACAGACATAGACAGACAGACATGCAAACAGACAGGCAGACAGGCAGATAGACAGACAAACAGAAAGACAGACAGACAAAAAGGACGTCTGCAAGCAATCATGTTCGTCTTTGCCGGTTCCCTGAAAACACAATGGCAGTTGCAGGCCAGGAGAATGGCGGCCATATCCCAGAACCGTTTATGATGATTGCAGAGAAATGAAGCATGTTGATAGAGCTTGGGCAGCACAGGCAGGCACAATGAAGTGAGCAGCAGAGCCAGGAATGTCATCTTTTAGCATCACAATGAGAAACGTTATCAGCACAACACCAGGGCCAAAACTAATGTGTTTATCTCACGGTTGAATTTCAGGTCAATTCTGAAGGCATTGCTTCTTTGGCCGTTAAAAACCTTTCAGTTAGATTGCAGCGTAATGATTGTGATCCCTGGAGCATGTGAACTCGCCCAGGCTTTCAACCTTTCGTTGTATTCATCATTATGGTTGAGGATCGTTCTTATTGTGCGTAGACATGACGTATTTGTTTTGTGCGTAGACATGACGTATTTGTTTTGTGCGTAGACATGACGTATTTGTTTTGTGCGTAGACATGACGCATTTGTTTTGTGCGTAGACATGACGTATTTGTTTTGTGCGTACACATGACGTATTTGTTTTGTGCGTACACGTGATGTGTTTGTTTTGTGCGTACATATGACGTATTTGTTTTGTGCATACACATGAAGTGTTTATTTTGTGCGTACTCATGACGTATTTGTTTTATGCGTACACATGACGTATTTTTTTGTTGCGTACACATGACGTATTTGTTTTGTGCGTACACATGACGTATTTGTTTTGTGCGTACACATGACGTGTTTGTTTTGTGCGTACATATGACGTATTTGTTTTGGCGTACATATGACGTATTTATTTTGTGCGTACACATGACGCATTCGTTTTGTACGTACACATGACGTATTTGTTTTGTGCGTGCACATGACGTATTTATTTTATGCGTACACATGACGTATTTTTTGTGTGCATACACATGACGTATTTGTTTTGTGCGTACACATGACGTATTTGTTTTGTACGTACACATGACGTATTTGTTTTTGTGCGTACACATGACGTATTTGTTTTGTGCGTACACATGACGTATTTGTTTTGTGCGTAACATGACGTGTTTGTTTTGTGCGTACACATGACGCATTTTTGTGCGTACATATGACGTGTTTGTTTTGTACGTACACATGACGTATTTGTTTTGTGCGTACACATGACGTATTTTTTGTGCGTACATATGACGTGTTTGTTTTGTACGTACACATGACGTATTTGTTTTGTGTGAACACATGACGCATTTGTTTTATGCGTACACATGACGTATTTATTTTGTGCGTACACATGACGTGTTTGTTTTGTGCGTACTCATGACGTATTTGTTTTGTTGTCTATCTCTATTAGTATTTCGCGAAACCGTCATGAGAAACCGAGAAGAATGCCCTCAGATAAAGGTTGGAAGGAAAAGGATAAACAACATTCGTTGCGCAGATGACGCCGTGCTTATTGCAGAAAATGAAAAAAAAAACTGCAAATCTTGTGAATATAATAGAAATAGAAAGCAAAAATAAAGGGTCGGAGCTAAATAGCAAGAAGACTGAAGTCATAGTAATCAGTAAAAAAACAAGAAATTCCCTCATGCAAAATAACAGCAAACGACACAACTTTGAGTTTAAATATCTGGGAACATTCATGTTACCAGACGGCAGATGTACATCAGAAATAGGTAGAAGAATTTGCCAGGCAAAAACAGTATTCAAGAAGATGAAAAGTATTCTTACCATCAAATGCCTATCAACTAACATCAGGAAGAGAATCTTGAATGTTATATAGAACCGATACTATTGTATGGTTGTGAGGCGTGGACGGTCAACACACAAAGTCAGAACAAAATTAAGGTATCTGAAATGTGGTTTATAAGAAGAATGTTCAGAGTTTCATGGACACTTGGCGTAAATGTTTTTTATTCACATCTGCCTTCTTCCAAAAAGTGTGCTGGTGGAGTGACAAGAAACGAGGGCTGAATTCATGCAGTGTTGAGTCATGCAGCGTTTTTGAATAGAAAGAAGTGAGACAGCGTCAGACGCAGAGGGAAAATACACACACACTGTGCTTAGACACACGCATGCACACACACGCGCACGCACACACACACACACACGCACGCTCACGCACGCATGCACGCACGCACGCACGCACACAACAGTTGGTGGTAAAAATGAAGGATCAGGAGAAAAGAATGTGTGTGTGTGGGGGGGGGGGTATGTGTGTGTGTCTCTGTGTGTGTGTGTGTGTGTGTGTATGTGTGTGCGACAGTGCGAATGTGCGTATGTGTATGTATGTGTGTGTGTGTGTGTGAGTGTGTTTGTGTGTGTGTGTGTGTTTATGTATGTTGTGTGTATGTGTCTGTGTGTATGTGTGTGTGTCTCTGTGTGTGTGTGTATGTGTGTGTATCTGTGTGTGTGTGTGTGTGTGTGTGCGTGTGTATCTGTCTGTGTGTGTCTGTGTGTGTGTGTCTGTGTGTAGGTGTGGATGCAGAATACAGACAGATCAAGCCGACACACACTGGACACGTTCACCTGAAAGCCATTCATCATGGTGTGTCCTTGACCTTGATGTGCATTGTTCCACCAACAGGGAAAGGAAGGGGAAGAAAACAGAAAACTGTCACGTGAAACAGGAGTGGCAGGGGGGGGGGGGGGCGGTGGAGCTGTAAGGACAAGTAGGAGAGTGATGGCAAGCGAAAATCCATTGAGAGAGAGAGAGAGAGGGAGAGAGAAAGGGGGAGAGAGAGGGAGAGAGAGATGGAGACAGGGAGAGAGAGAGATGGAGACAGGGAGAGAGAGATGGAGACAGGGAGAGAGACAGGGAGAGAGAGAGGGAGACAGGGAGAGAGAGACAGGGAAGAGGGAGACAGGGAGAGAGAGAGGGAGACAGGGAGAGAGAGAGGGAGACAGGGAGAGAGAGAGGGAGCGAGAGGGAAGAGAGAGACAGGGAGAAAGAGAGGGAGACAGGGAGAGAGAGAGGGAGAGAGAGAGAGAGGGAGAGAGAGAGGGAGAGAGAGAGAGAGAGAGAGAGGGAGACAGGGAGAGAGATAGGGAGAGAGAGGGAAGAGAGAGAGAGGGAGAGAGAGGAAAGAGAGAGAGAGAGGGAGAGGGAAGAGAGACAGAGGGAGAGAGAGAGGGATATTGAGAGAGGAGACAGGGAGAGAGAGAGGGAGAGAGAGAGGGGAGAGAGAGAGAGGGAGAGAGAGAGGGGAGAGAAAGGGGGAATGAGGGAGGGAGAGAGAGAGGGAGAGAGAGGGAGAGAGAGAGGGAGAGAGAGGGAGAGAGAGAGAGGGGAGAGAGAGAGAGAGGGAGAGAGAGACAGGGAGAGAGAGTGGTGAGAAAGAGAGGAAGAGAGAGAGGGAGAGAGAGAGTGGTAGAGAAAGATGGGAGAAAGAGAGAGGAGAGAGAAAAAAAAAGAGAGAGGAGAGAGAGGTAGAGCGAAAGAGGGGGGGAGAGAGAGAGAGAGAGTTAGATAGAGGGAGACAGGGAGAGACAGAGAGGGAGAGAGAGATGGAGAGAGAGGGAGAGAGAGGGGGGGGAGAGGAGAGAGGGAGAGAGAGGGGAAGGAGAGAGGGAGAGAACGTTGACGGACCACACATAATGAAAGATGAAATTAAAGCAGCATTGAAAAAGGTGAAACCAGGAAAAGCCCCAGAACCAGATAATACATGTATAACTACAGAAATGATTGACGTTCTGGAGCAATTCGGTATTGAAAAAAACCAACAGTCCTCCTAAATGCAATTTATGACACTGGTAAAATTCCTAAAGATGGGTGAAAATTGTTTTTCATTGCACTTCCAAAGAAAACAGGGGCTATAGAATGCGAACTCCAGCATACAGTCATCTTGAAGAGTCATGTAACAAACATTTTATTCAGAATAATTATGATGAGGACAAGGAAAAGAATGAAAAGAGAAATAGCAGAAGAACAATGTGGATTTGCTGAATGGAAAGGAACTATTGAATGTCATACACGTCATACGAACGCTCGTAGAAATATTAAGTGCATTGAATAAGGATTTGTATATATGTATATATATACACAGACACACACACACTCTCCCGAAGAGACTGCTCTATGGTGAGCTAACACACGGCATACGCTCGCGAGGAAGGCCAAAGCTGCGCTTCAAGGACACGCTTAAAGCGTCCCTGAAAAACTTCGGTATCGACACCAAGACATGGGAGGCCCTTACACAAGACCGCTCTTCATGGAGAAGCTGCGTTGGCGAAGGTGCCGCCTCCTACGAACAAAGCAGGATCAGTGGAGCACAAAAGAAACGAGAGCTGCGTAAATCCCGAGCCAACTCCCAAGTCCACAATCCAGCAGAACACATGTGTCTCATCTGCGGCCGAGACTTCCGCGCACGAATCGGCCTCATCAGTCACAGCCGGACACATGAATCGTGATGATCCTTGGTCATCGTCGATCACGACGGACGAACAACAACAACAGCAATATATATATATATATGTTTTGTTGATTGTTCCAAGTCTTTTGATCGATTAAAACACAAAAGATTGATGGAAAGGACCTAAGAATAAATAAAGAATATGCATTGGGCACAAACAGTAGCAACAAGAATAGAAAATGACTCAAACTCTTTTAAAAAGGGCTTAGGCAGGGATGTGCTCAGTCACCAGATTTGTTTTCAGTTTACAGTGAAACCATCAAGAGAAACCCAGAAGAATGCTCTGGAATTAAGGTTGGAGGAAAAAATTTAAGCAATATTCGTTACGCAGATGACACCATTCTCATTGCAGAAAATGAAAAAGACTTAAAAAAATATTCTGGTTACACAGCAGGAAGACTTAAGTCATGGTAATCAGTAAAAAGCAAGAAATCCCATCATGCAAAATAATAGCACATGGCACAACATTGAGACAAGTTGATAAGTTTAAATATCCGGGAACAATCATTTCACTAGACGGCAAATGCACATCAGAAATAGCCAAGCTAAAACAGCATTCAAGAAAATGAAAAGCGTTCTTGGCAACAACGGCCTATCAATTAACATAAGACAGAGAGTTGTTCAGTGTTATGTAGAACCAATACTGTTGTACGGATGCGAGGCGTGGACAGTCAACAAACAAAGCCAGAACAAGATTGAGACAGCCGAGATGTGGTTTCTAAGAAGAATGTTGAGAGTTCCATGGACAGCAAAGAAAATAAACGAGACAGTCTTGATGGAGGCAGACACAAGTAGATCACTCATAAGGAAGATTAGGAAAAGACAGGCAACATTTATAGGCCATTTTATGAGGAAGGGGGATTTGGAGCACCTGGTCACAACGGGAAAGCTGGAGGGAAAGAGGGCACCAGGTAGACCCAGGGAGAAAATGCTGGACGGACTTGCAGAGTGGCTGGGGATGAGGAGGGTGGGAGAGATGCTAGGGGTAACGAGAGATAGAGACAGATGGAAGTCCATGATCGCCAACGACATGATGCAGGGCACCTGATGATGATGATGAATCATTATTGGACACCTCAGCTTAGTAAGTTGATTTTATTTTTTATTTATTTCATTTTTATCCAGACTTTATATAAATCTTTATAATCTGAAATTTTGTTTGTGCAGAATGATGCTCCATAATTTTTCTTTATTTAAGCAATGGTTTTGCTATACTCAGTGTTTGTTTGTTTGTTTGTTTGTTTGTTTATTTCTTTTCATTTCTATATCGTGTTTGTGGTGTTTTTTTTTATGTAGTTGTTAAATTTCTCCATTTTTATAACTGAAGTGTTTACTCAAAAAGCTCAGTATACCAAGCATGTCCTACCAGTTATTGAATCTGAAGCTTTGAGTTTTGCCATGGCAAAGTCTGCGTCGGCTTGAAGTGATTCTTGTAACGTAGAAATCATGACGTCTACATTTTCACCTTCAAAAAATTTGCAGAAAAGCTGGAGGGAAAGAGAGCACCAGGTAGACCCAGGGAAAAAAATATTGGATTGACTTGCAAAGTTGCTGAGCACAGAAGGGTGGAAGATGTGCTTGCGGCAACAAAGGATAGAAACAGATGGAGGGTTATGATCGCCAACGCCATGTGGCAAGGCATTTGATGATGATGAATATTTGCAGTCTTGATTAGCAAGACCATTCTGAAAGCAATACCAGTCTGTGTGCGTGTAATTATATTTTGGAATACTATGAGTGCTGTTATTTATCCCGATGTTTCCATCAGTTGTTCTTATGTCTGTGTATGTGTGTGTAGTGTGGTGTGGTGTGGTGTGGTGTGGTGTGTTGTGTTGTAGTGTGGTGTGGTGTGGTGTGGTCTGGTAAGTGTGGTGTGGTGTGGTAAGTGTGTGCGTGTTGTGTGTGTGCGTGCGTGTGTGTGTGTGTGTGTGTGTGTGTGTGTCTGTATGTATGTGTGTGGTTGCATATTGTGTGTCTTTAGGTGTGTGTGTGTGTGTGTATGTGTGTGAGTGTGTGTGTGTGTATGTATGTGAGTGTGTGTGAGTGTGTGTGTGTGTGTGTGTGTGTGTGGCTGTCTGTTGTGTGTCTTTAGGTGTGTGTGTGTGTGTGTGTGTATATGTGTGAGTGTGTGTGTGTGTGTATGTGTATGTATGTGTGTGTGTATGTGTGTGTGTATGTGTATGTGTGTGTGTGTGTGTATGTATGTGAGTGTCTGTGTGTGTGTATGTATGTGTGTGACTGTGTGTTGTGTGTCTTTAGGTGTGTGAGTGTGCTGGTATGATCTTTCCTCTTTGTGCGTGTGTCTTTGTGTTCGTGTGTGTGTGTGTGTGTGTGTATGTGTGCTGGTATTACATTTCGTCTGTATGTGTGTGTCTCTGTGTGCGTCTGTCTGAGTGTGTGTGTGTATGTGCGTGCGTGCGTATGTGTGTACGTGCATGCGTGCGCGCGCGCGTGTGAGTGTGTATGTGTGTTTGTGGATGTCTTTATGTGTCTAAGAGTGTTGGTATTACTTTTCCTCTGTGTGTGTGTCTTTGTGTATATGTGTGTGTCTGTATCTGTGTTTGTATGTCTGTGTATGTGTGTATGTGTGTGTATCTGTGTTTGTATGTCTGTGTATATGTGTGTGTCTGTATCTGTGTTTGTATGTCTGTGTATGTGTGTCTGTGTGTGTGTCTGTGTGTGTATCTGTGTTTGTATGTCTGTGTGTGTGTATCTGTGTTTGTATGTCTGTGTATGTGTGTCTGTGTGAGTGTGTATGTGTGTCTGTGTGTGTGTGTGTATGTGTGTCTGTGTGTGTGTGTGTATGTGTGTCTGTGTGTGTGTGTATGTGTGTCTGTGTGAGTGTGTATGTGTGTTTGTGTGTGTGTCTGTATGTCTGTGTGTGTGTGTAGAGTAGTATTACTTTTCGTGAATTATTTAATATTGTAGAGTACTTGTCATCTGTCAGTGGTCTTCTGCTGATGTGAAAATGACATTACCTTCATTTGCCTGAGGAGGTCTTTTTTGACATGTCTCTGTCTCTGTCTCTGTCTGTGTCTCTGTTTCTGTTTCTGTCTCTGTTTCTGTCTCTGTCTCTGTCTCTGTCTCTGTTTCTGTTTCTGTCTCTGTTTCTGTTTCTGTTTCTGTCTCTGTTTCTGTTTCTGTTTTCTGTTTCTGTTTCTGTTTCTGTTTCTGTTTCTGTTTCTGTCTCTGTTTCTGTTTCTGTCTCTGTTTTCTGTCTCTGTTTCTGTTTCTGTCTCTGTCTCTGTTTCTGTTTCTGTTTCTGTTTCTCTGTCTGTTTTCTGTTTCTGTTTCTGTTTCTGTTTCTGTCTCTGTTTCTGTTTCTGTTTCTGTCTCTGTTTCTGTTTCTGTCTCTGTTTCTGTTTCTGTTTTCTGTCTCTGTTTCTGTTTCTGTTTCTGTCTCTGTTTCTGTTTCTGTCTCTGTCTCTGTCTCTGTTTCTGTTTCTGTCTCTGTTTCTGTTCTGTCTCTGTCTCTGTTTCTGTCTCTGTTTCTGTTTCTGTCTCTGTCTCTGTTTCTGTCTCTGTCTCTGTTTTCTGTCTCTGTTTCTGTCTCTGTTTCTGTCTCTGTTTTCTGTTTTCTGTCTCTGTTTTCTGTCTCTGTTTCTGTCTCTGTTTCTGTCTCTGTTTCTGTCTCTGTTTCTGTCCTCTGTCTCTGTCTCGGTCTTTCTGTCTCTGTTTCTGTTTCTGTCTCTGTTTCTCTGTCTCTGTTTCTGTCTCTGTTTCTGTCTCTGTCTCTGTTTCTGTCTCTGTTTCTGTCTCTGTTTCTGTTTCTGTCTCTGTCTCTGTCTCTGTTTCTGTCTCTGTCTGTGTTTCTGTTTCTGTCTCTGTCTCTGTTTCTGTTTCTGTTTCTGTCTCTGTCTCTGTTTCTGTTTCTGTTTCTGTCTCTGTCTCTGTCTCTGTTTCTGTCTCTGTCTCTGTTTCTGTTCTGTCTCTGTCTCTGTTTCTTGTTTCTGTTTCTGTCTCTGTCTCTGTTTCTGTTTCTGTCTCTGTCTCTGTCTCTGTTTCTGTTTCTGTCTCTGTTTCTGTTTCTGTTTCTGTTTCTGTTTTCTGTCTCTGTCTCTGTTTCTGTCTCTGTCTCTCTCTCTGTCTCTGTCTCTGTTTCTGTTTTTTGTCTCTGTTCTGTCTCTGTTCTGTCTCTGTCTCTGTTCTGTCTCTGTTTCTGTCTCTGTTTCTGTTTCTGTCTCTGTTTCTGTTTCTGTTTCTGTCTCTGTTCTGTCTTCTGTCTCTGTTTCTGTTTCTGTCTCTGTCTGTGTTTCTGTCTCTGTCTCTGTCTCTGTTTCTGTTTCTGTCTCTGTCTCTGTCTCTATCTCTGTTTTCTGTTTCTGTTTCTGTTTCTGTCTCTATCTCTTTTTCTGTTTCTGTTTCTGTTTCTGTCTCTGTTTCTGTTTCTGTCTCTGTTTCTGTTTCTGTCTCTGTTTCTGTTTCTGTTTCTGTTTCTGTTCTTTGTTCTGTTTCTGTCTCTGTTTCTGTTTCTGTTTCTGTTTCTGTCTCTGTTTCTGTTTCTGTTTCTGTCTCTGTTTCTGTTTTCTGTCTCTGTCTCTGTCTCTGTTTCTGTCTCTGTCTGTTTTCTGTCTCTGTCTCTGTTTCTGTCTCTGTCTCTGTCTGTGTTTCTGTCTCTGTTTTCTGTTTTTTGTTTCTGTTTCTGTTTCTGTCTCTATCTCTGTTTCTGTTTCTGTTTTCTGTTTCTGTCTCTGTTTCTGTTTCTGTCTCTGTCTCTGTTTCTGTTTCTGTTTCTGTTTCTGTTTCTGTTTTCTGTTTCTGTTTCTGTTTCTGTCTCTGTCTCTGTTTCTGTCTCTGTTTCTGTCTCTGTTTCTGTTTCTGTTTCTGTCTCTATCTCTGTCTCTGTTTCTGTCTCTGTCTCTGTTTTCTGTTTCTGTCGTCTGTTTCTGTTTCTGTTTCTGTTTCTGTCTCTGTTTCTGTTTCTGTTTCTGTCTCTGTTTCTGTTTCTGTCTGTGTTTCTGTTTCTGTTTCTGTTTCTGTCTCTGTCTCTGTTTCTGTTTCTGTTTCTGTTTCTGTCTCTGTTTCTGTTTCTGTGTCTGTTTCTGTTTCTGTTTCTGTTTCTGTCTCTGTTTCTGTTTCTGTCTGTCTTGTTTCTGTTTCTGTTTCTGTCTCTGTTTTCTGTCTCTGTTTCTGTCTCTGTTTCTGTTTCTGTTTCTGTTTCTGTCTCTGTTTCTGTCTCTGTTTCTGTTTCTCTGTTTCTGTCTCTGTTTCTGTCTCTGTCTCTGTTTCTGTTTCTGTCTCTGTTTCTGTCTCTGTTTCTGTCTCTGTTTCTGTCTCTGTTTCTGTTTCTGTTTCTGTTTTCTGTTTCTGTTTCTGTCTCTGTTTCTGTCTCTGTTTCTGTCTCTGTTTCTGTCTCTGTTTCTGTTTCTTGTTTCTGTTTCTGTTTTCTGTTCTCTGTCTCTGTTTCTGTTTCTGTTTCTGTTTCTGTTTCTGTTTCTGTTTCTGTCTCTGTTTCTGTTTCTGTCTCTATCTCTGTTTCTGTTTCTGTTTCTGTCTGTGTTTTCTGTTTCTGTCTCTGTTTCTGTCTCTGTTTCTGTTTCTGTCCTGTTTCTGTCTCTGTTTCTGTCTCTGTTTCTCTTCTGTTTCTGTTTCTGTCTCTGTTTCTGTCTCTGTTTCTGTTTCTGTCTCTGTTTCTGTCTCTATCTCTGTTTCTGTCTCTGTTCTGTTTCTGTTTCTGTCTCTGTTTCTGTCTCTGTTACTGTTTCTGTCTCTATCTCTGTTTCTGTCACTGTTTCTGTCTCTGTTTCTGTCTCTGTCTCTATCTCTGTTTCTGTCTCTGTTTCTGTTTCTGTCTCTGTTTCTGTTCTGTCTCTGTTTCTGTCTCTGTCTCTGTTTCTGTCTCTGCTTCTGTTTCTGTTTCTGTCTCTGTTTCTGTCTCTGTTTCTGTTTCTGTTTCTGTTTCTGTCTCTATCTCTGTTTCTGTCTGTTTCTGTTTCTGTTTCTGTCTCTGTTTCTGTTTCTGTTTCTGTCTCTGTCTCTGTTTCTGTCTGTGTTTCTGTTTCTGTTTCTGTCTCTGTCTGTTTTCTGTCTCTGTTTCTGTTTCTGTTTCTGTCTCTGTTTCTGTTTCTGTTTCTGTCTGTGTTTCTGTCTCTGTTTCTGTTTCTGTTTCTGTCTGTGTTTCTGTCTCTGTTTCTGTCTCTGTTTCTGTCTCTGTTTCTATCTCTGTTTCTGTTTCTGTCTGTGTTTCTGTTTCCGTCTCTGTCTCTGTTTCTGTCTCTGTTTCTGTTTCTGTCTGTGTTTTCTATCTCTGTCTCTGTTTCTGTCTCTGTCTCTGTCTCTGTTTCTGTCTCTGTCTCTGTCTCTGTTTCTGTCTCTGTCTCTGTCTCTGTTTCTGTCTCTGTTTCTGTCTCTGTTTCTGTCTCTGTCTCTGACTCTGTCTCTGTCTCTGTCTCTGTCTCTCTGTTTCTGTCTCTGTCTCTGTCTCTGTCTCTGTCTCTGTTTCTGTCTCTGTCTCTGATTCTGTCTCTGTCTCTGGCTGCCTTGCAGGACGGATAAAACTGGTGTTTTTAGTCTTTGTCTCTCTCGCTTGTATGGCTGCATATCACTTCCATATATAACAATTCTGAAAATGTATGTGTATGATTTTATGTTAGTCACATTCCTGTTATAAAAAGCTCTGATTTGTTTGAAGATTTCTTCTTCTTCTTTTCTCACAGTCCCCCTGTCACTGTCTGTAACTGTCTGTCACTGTCTGTCACTGTCAGTCACTGTCTGTAACTGTCTGTAACAGTCTGTCACTGTCTGTCACTGTCTGTAACTGTCTGTCACTGTCTGTCACTGTCTGTCACTGTCTGTCACTGTCTGTCACTGTCTGTCACTGTCTGTCACTGTCTGTCATTGTCTGTCATTGTCTGTCACTGTCTGTCACTGTCTGTCACTGTCTGTCACTGTCTGTCACTGTCTGTCACTGTCTGTCACTGTCACTGTCTGTCACTGTCTGTCATTGTCTGTCATTGTCTGTCATTGTCTGTCATTGTCTGTCATTGTCTGTCACTGTCTGTCACTGTCTGTCATTGTCTGTCATTGTCTGTCACTGTCTGTCACTGTCTGTCACTGTCTGTCATTGTCTGTCATTGTCTGTCATTGTCTGTCACTGTCTGTCACTGTCTGTCATTGTCTGTCACTGTCTGTCATTGTCTGTCATTGTCTGTCACTGTCTGTCATTGTCTGTCATTGTCTGTCATTGTCTGTCACTGTCTGTCATTGTCTGTCATTGTCTGTCACTGTCTGTCACTGTCTGTCACTGTCTGTCATTGTCTGTCACTGTCTGTCATTGTCTGTCACTGTCTGTCACTGTCACTGTCTGTCACTGTCTGTCATTGTCTGTCATTGTCTGTCATTGTCTGTCATTGTCTGTCATTGTCTGTCACTGTCTGTCACTGTCTGTCATTGTCTGTCATTGTCTGTCAATGTCTGTCACTGTCTGTCACTGTCTGTCATTGTCTGTCATTGTCTGTCACTGTCTGTCATTGTCTGTCACTGTCTGTCACTGTCTGTCATTGTCTGTCACTGTCTGTCATTGTCTGTCATTGTCTGTCACTGTCTGTCATTGTCTGTCATTGTCTGTCACTGTCTGTCACTGTCTGTCATTGTCTGTCACTGTCTGTCATTGTCTGTCATTGTCTGTCACTGTCTGTCATTGTCTGTCATTGTCTGTCATTGTCTGTCATTGTCTGTCACTGTCTGTCACTGTCTGTCACTGTCTGTCATTGTCTGTCATTGTCTGTCACTGTCTGTCAATGTCTGTCATTGTCTGTGACTGTCTGTGACTGTCTGTCATTGTCTGTCACTGTCTGTCACTGTCTGTCACTGTCTGTCACTGTCTGTCATTGTCTGTCATTGTCTGTCACTGTCTGTCATTGTCTGTCACTGTCTCTCATTGTCTGTCATTGTCTGTCACTGTCTGTCATTGTCTGTCATTGTCTGTCACTGTCTGTCACTGTCTGTCACTGTCTGTCACTGTCTGTCATTGTCTGTCACTGTCTGTCATTGTCTGTCACTTTCCTGTCACTGTCTGTCACTGTCTGTCACTGTCTGTCACTGTCATTGTCTGTCACTGTCTGTCATTGTCTGTCACTGTCTGTCATTGTCTGTCACTGTCTGTCATTGTCTGTCATTGTCTGTCACTGTCTGTGTCTGTCACTGTCTGTCATTGTCTGTCACTGTCTGTCATTGTCTGTCACTGTCTGTCACTGTCTGTCATTGTCTGTCACTTCTCTGTCTCTGTCTGTCACTGTCTGTCACTGTCTGTCACTGTCTGTCACTGTCTGTCATTGTCTGTCACTGTCTGTCATTGTCTGTCACTTCCTGTCACTGTCTGTCACTGTCTGTCACTGTCTGTCACTGTCATTGTCTGTCACTGTCTGTCATTGTCTGTCACTGTCTGTCATTGTCTGTCACTTCCTGTCACTGTCTGTCACTGTCTGTCACTGTCTGTCACTGTCATTGTCTGTCACTGTCTGTCATTGTCTGTCACTGTCTGTCATTGTCTGTCACTGTCTGTCATTGTCTGTCATTGTCTGTCACTGTCTGTGTCTGTCACTGTCTGTCATTGTCTGTCACTGTCTGTCATTGTCTGTCATTGTCTGTCACTGTCTGTCACTGTCTGTCACTGTCTGTCACTGTCTGTCACTGTCTGTCACTGTCTGTCACTGTCTGTCATTGTCTGTCATTGTCTGTCACTGTCTGTCATTGTCTGTCACTGTCTGTCACTGTCTGTCATTGTCTGTCACTGTCTGTCATTGTCTGTCACTGTCTGTCACTGTCTGTCATTGTCTGTCACTGTGTCACTGTCTGTCACTGTCTGTCACTGTCTGTCATTGTCTGTCATTGTCTGTCACTGTCTGTGTCTGTCACTGTCTGTCATTGTCTGTCACTGTCTGTCATTGTCTGTCATTGTCTGTCACTGTCTGTCACTGTCTGTCACTGTCTGTCACTGTCTGTCACTGTCTGTCACTGTCTGTCACTGTCTGTCATTGTCTGTCACTGTCTGTGACTGTCTGTCATTGTCTGTCACTGTCTGTCACTGTCTGTCATTGTCTGTCACTGCAGAATGGGCGACAAGTTCGTTATGGTGTTTGTGGGATTTTTTGGTTTGTTTTTTTTGGGTTTTTTTTTGCTTCTACGGTAAAATTCATAACTGTCAAAATGTCAAAAAGCTTTCGCCCACCCCCGCCACACTCTCTCTTTCTTCTCTTGTTTCTCTTTCTGTCTGTCTGTCTGTCTGTCTGTCTATCTGCCTGCCTGTCTGTCTGTCTGTCTATATGTCTGCCTGTCTGTCTATGTGTCTGTCTGTCTGTTTCTGTCTTTCTCGCTGTCTGTCTGTCTGACTGCCAGCCTGTCCATAATTTTATGTCTGTCTGCCTGTCTATACATCTGTCTGTCTCTTTCTGTCTCGCTGTCTGTCTGTCTGACTGCCAGCCTGTCCATAATTTTATGTCTGTCTGCCTGTCTATATATCTGTCTGTCTCTTTCTGTCTCGCTGTCTGTCTGTCTACCTGCCTGCCTGCTTGCCTGTCTGTCTATATGTCTGTCTGTCTCTGTCTGTCTCTTTATCTCTGTCTGTCTGCCTGCATGCCTGTCTATATGTCTGTCTGTCTGTCTTTGTTTCTATCTGTCTGTCTGCCTGCCTGCTTGCCTGTCTGTAGATATGTCTCTCTGTCTTTGTCTGTCTCTTTGTCTCTCTCTCTCTCTCTCTCTCTCACACACACACACACACACACACACACACACACACACACACACACACACACACACGCACACACACACACACACACGCACGCACACACACACACACACACACACACACATATATGTATGTCTATAAAAGCGTAAACTATGCATGTTAACATTGTGTATGAGTCGATGTCCTTCGAAATTTTAAACAATGGCAGTGTCATTGTCATTGTCATTGGCAGTGTCATTGTCACTGTCATTGTCATTGGCAGTGCAATTCTCATTGTTAATGGCAGTGCCATTGTCATTGTCATTAGCAGTGTCATTGTCATTGGCAGTGCCATTGTCATTGTCATTAGCAGTGTCATTGTCATTGGCAGTGCCATTGTCATTGGCAGTGCCATTGTCATTGTCATTAGCAGTGTCATTGGCATTGGCAGTGCCATTGTCATTGTCATTGGCTGTATCAATGTTATTGTCAGTGGCAGTGTCATTGTCCTTCGTAATAGTGAATGATCCTCTGGATATGTACAGAAGAACTGAAGAAATTGCCCACAGGAAAAGACATACACATCAACTGGTTGCTTAAATCGAAAGATGGTACAATTCTCATGGAAAAAGACAAAATATTAGACAAATGGGGAGAGTACACTGAAGACCTTTTTCGAAGATGACAGAAACGTAGAACACATTATAAAAAGAACGTTGAAGGACCACCCATAATGAAAGATGAAGTTAGAGCAGCACTGAAAAAGATGAAACCAGGAAAAGCCCCAGGACCAGAAAATATTACTACAGAGATAATTGAAGCTCTTGAGGAATTTGGTATTTAAAAAATTAACAGTCCTCCTAAATGAAATTTATGACACTGGAAATATCCCCAAAGATACGTCAAAATCAATTTTCGTTGCACTTCCAAAGAAAACAGGAGCTATAGAATGCGAACTTCATGGAAATGAAATGCTTCGTGAAAAGCAGTGGAGAATTCTTTGCACGGACAAAATCTAACGCAAAATACGATGAAAATGTTGCCCTGGTGCCCACGAGCCAGACCCCCAAATATGGGTAAACAGCGCCACTGCCTTGTGGTTATCTCAGGAGACAATAAGACCAAGGGAGTAAACCCTGGCGGAAAATCACCCTACTGCCTTGTAGGTTGTCATGGGAACGACAAAGGCTGACAGACAGTCCGTACACAAACGGATGGAAGGCAACGGGAAACCATCATCGTACTTTCGCAAGTTCATCATCATCATCATCATCATCATCATCTACTACAGCCGAGATGTGGTTTCTCAGAAGAATGTTGAGAGTTCCATGGACAGCAAAGAAAACAAACGAGACAGTCTTGATGGAGGCAGACACAAGTAGATCACTCAAAAGGAAGATTAGGAAAAGACAGGCAACATTTATAGGCCATTTTATGAGGAAGGGGGATTTGGAGCACCTGGTCACAACGGGAAAGCTGGAGGGAAAGAGAGCACCAGGTAGACCCAGGGAGAGAATACTGGACTTGCAGAGTGCCTGGGGATGAGGAGGGTGGGGGAGATGCTAGGGGCAACGAGAGATAGAGATGGTTGGAAGTCCATGATCGCCAACGCCATGCGGCAGGGCACCTGATAATGATAATGATGATGATGATAAGAATCTTGGCCAGCTCATGGGTTTATGTGCAGGCTTAAGGCTTGTGCCATGACCACCATACACATGGCACCTGTGACGTCAGTGCATATGGAATTCGTTCTGAGCGAGGAGACGTCTTCTTTGGAAAGTGAAACTAAGGATCCGTTAGATATGGCGGAAAAATGTCATTCACGTATTTTGGTCACAGACAGACAGACAGACATCTCTGTCTGGTCGATGTGAAACAGTCGCTTTGAAAACAATAGAAAGATGAGGACGAGAAAGGCAAAGAAGAAGAAAATTAAACAGACGAATGAAGAAATGGTGGTGACGGCAGCAAACACACAAGCCCGCGCATCTGAACGTCAACTTACAGTACAAACTGACTTCCCTCTGGCATTTGAATTTTTCATTTCCCTCACAAATATTGCTTTCATGTCCGCGCGCGAGTTGTCGTTTTTCAAACGTGTGCGATGACATAAAGAAAATGTTCTCTTGAAATTGCGCTCATAAACAGGGCCATCCAAATTAGAAAAAAAAGTTAATGGGAAACAGTGGTGTCCATTCTTTCCAAAGATTATGAATGCAATGACCAAAATGAAAGAAACGAACAAAATGTAGAACAAGAGTTTGACACAAATGAAATATGTCATTATTCTCCAGGAGCAAACAAAGAACTGGTGGGTAGAGAGAAAACAACAACAAACAATATGAACCAGAAAAAACACGACAGAAGAATAAGAACGCGTATTTAATACAAGCCAAGCCGAGACAAGACAAGCCAAGCCAAGCCAAGCCAAGCCGAGACAAGACAAGACAAACCGAGACAAGACAAGACAAGACAAGACAAGCTAAGACAAGACAAGACAAGACAAGACAAGCCGAGACAAGCCGATACAAGACAAGACAAGCCAAACCAAGACAAGCCAGGACAAGCCAAGACAAACCAAGCCAAGACAAGCCAAGCCAAGCCAAACAAAACCAAGACAAGACAAGACAAGCCAGGACAAGAAAGACAAGACAAGACAAGTCAAACCAAGCCAAACCAAGCCAAGCCAAACCAAGACAAGACAAGCCAAGCCAAGCCAAGACAAGACAAGCCGAGACAAGACAAGACAAGCCAAGACAAGCCGAGACAAGACAAGACAAGCAGAGACAAGACAAGACAAGACAAGACAAGACGAGACGAGACGAGACGAGACGAGACGAGACGAGACAAGACAAGATTAGCCGAGACAAGACAAGCCGAGACAAGACAAGACAAACCGAGACAAGACAAGACAAGACAAGACAAGACAAGACAAACCGAGACAAGACAAGACAAGACAAGACAAGACAAGACGAGACGAGACGAGACGAGACGAGACGAGAAGAGACGAGACGAGACGAGACGAGACGAGACGAGACGAGAAGAGACGAGACGAGACGAGACGAGACGAGACGAGACGAGACGAGACGAGACGAGACGAGACGAGACGAGACGAGACGAGACGAGACGAGACGAGACGAGACGAGACGAGACAAGACAAGACAAGACAAGCCAAGCCGAGACAAGACAAGAAAAGAGAAGACAAGACAAGCCGAGACAAGACAAGACAAGCCGAGCAGAGACAAGACAAGACAAGACAAGTCGAGACAAGACAATATGAACAGAACTACGATACTTAAACGGTTGTGTTATGTTAGCTGCACTGGGATTTTTTTTTGAAAGAAATGTTTGCCAATTTTTTTGTGACGTTTCTGGTCCAGACTGAAGACTGATGATGAAAACGCTTGGTTTGTTATGGTCATGCCACACTAATAATCTCCCTGTCCCGTCATTGTTATGGTCATGCCACACTAGCAATCTCCCTTTCCCTTCATTGTTATGGTCATGCCACACTAACAATCTCCCTTTCCCCTCATTGTTATGGTCATGCCACACTAACAATCTCCCTTTCCCCTCATTGTTATGGTCATGCCACACTAACAATCTCCCTTTCCCCTCATTGTTATGGTCATGCCACACTACCAATCTCCCTTTCCCTTCATTGTTATGGTCATGCCACACTACCAATCTCCCTTTCCCGTCATTGTTATGGTCATGCCACACTAACAAACTCCCTTTACCCCTCATTGTTATGGTCATGCCACACTAACAATCTCCCTTTCCCGTCATTGTTATGGTCATGCCACACTAGCAATCTCCCTTTCCCTTTATTGTTATGGTCATGCCACACTAGCAATCCCCCTTTCCCGTCATTGATATGGTCATGCCACACTAGCAATCTCCCTTTACCCTCATTGTTATGGTCATGCCACACTAATAAAACTCCCTTTCCCCTCATTGTCATGGTCATGCCACACTAACAATCTCCCTTTCCACTCATTGTCCGACATCATCTGTGTTTGTGACTTTTGAAACCCGCGTATCGTAATTCAGAACATCCCAGTCTGACCACACCATCACATAATTCTATCTGGAATCTTTCGCCAGTTCCTTTCCTTCACGGTAATCCAAATGTTGGAGTGCTATCAAATAATTTCTTGTGTGTGCACATTCGTAATAGTTTGTACATTCATATTGGTGTTCACATTTGATTGATGTCCAGCCACAAACACAGGAGACGCGTGTGTTTGACTGTTAGTATTCAATCCTGCACTCGAAAAACACGGACCACTGAAACCACCAACAAGTAGAGAGAGAGAGAAAAAAAAAAAAAAAAAAAAAAAAGAGAGAGAGAGAGAGAGAGAGAGAGAGACAGAGACCGACCGACCGACCGACAGCCAGCCAGCCAGCCAGCCAGACAGACAGACAGACAGAGACAGAGAGACAGAAACAGAGATACAGAGATACAGAGAGAGAGAGAGAGAGAGAGAGAGAGAGAGAGAGAGAGACAGAGACAGAGAGACAGAGATACAGAGATACACAGAGAGAGAGAGAGGGGGGGGGGGGCTGCCACCACAGTAAAATAGCAACAACAGCATTGTGTGAGGAACGAAACATCGGAAAACAGAAGAGGCAACAAGCCTTAAGTGGGCAGACTTACCCAGATTTGGGTACCAAGATTGTGATGTTCAGTGTTTCAGTTCTAATTGACCAATCACCATGATATTTGGCAAGAAGATACCTCAGACAGTATTCTTTGGATTGAATATCCTTGTTTGGGTCTGTGAGTTATGAAAAGTTGGCAAAAATTAGTTAATTAAAAAATGTTCTCGCGAAAATGAAAAAAATATAGTACATACTGTGACATTTATAACTACACATATATTCATGTTAGGATTTTGATATTTAGTGAGCAAACACATCTGTATAGTATGTATGGCATGTAGTAAAATCTTAGCTCTACTATCATTATTTTCCGTACAATCATCACACCAATTTTTAGAATAACTTTAATAAAAAAAATTATAATACAACTTTTGATGAAAATGTTTCTTTGCAGCAGAACTGCAAGATTTTACTACCGG